>JANAWD010000018.1:0-151285 GCA_027627245.1 Meripilus lineatus | reverse complement strand
GAGTAACGTGTGTCATCGATGATGCTCCGACGTACGTAAGCTGTAACATCGATCCGATGCTCAAGACGTACGTAGCTGTACATCGATCGATGCTCAGACGTACGTAGCTGTACATCGATCGATGCTCAGACGTACGTAGCTGTAACATCGATCGATGCTCAGACGTACGTAGCTGTACATCGATCGATGCTCAGACGTACGTAGCTGTACATCGATCGATGCTCAGACGTACGTAGCTGTACATCGATCGATGCTCAGACGTACGTAGCTGTACATCGATCGTTTGCACCACCAATTATCATGTATCACAGCGGTCTTGATCAGCATACTCTGGTCTAAGTCACGGCTCGTATACCGTGGATTCGACGAAGTGCCTGGCAAGAAAGAATCAAGGTATCTACGACACAATCCGTCTTGGCAGAATCGTAGCCGATCTTCTCGTAAGATGAGAAGCCATTGCAGTGCGTGCTACCATCCTAAAAGCTGGGAATGCCATGATATCTCTTTGAACAGCTTGAATAATCAAAAGTCGGGAATTCTCCCGTGTCGAGTTATCTGAATGAGAGATAACTGCTCCAGAGATGAGATTGTCTATGTTGTCGAATGGGTGCACAGCCTTCAAGAAGAGACTTGGCTGCATTTGCGCAATGTGCTCGCGAAGTATGTCGAACCCAGTCGGCGGGTCGGATATAGGAGAGTAAGGTTTGAATACATTGGCAGCATGGCGACCAATACTTCTCCTCTTCGCGTTCCGTCTGGACCTGTTGAAAGTCGGCCTACCGTTGGAGCCGCTCCTCAATACCTCGAAACCTAAGCTGGAAGCGCCGTGTGACTTTGGGCGCGGGGGGTTGGACTTTGAGGCGTCGGTCTATTTTTAGCTCCGAAGCGCCTTGGACCTCTTGATGTTGATGCCAGCTGCCTTCGGTCCAGTAGCCGTGGTCTGGTCTGGCAGTGCTGGGATCCAACACTCCAGTCCACTCGTTTGGATGCTCCCAGGTGAGCCTTGCGGTGTGTATTCAGCCCTGGGAACATCCCGCCTCCAAGATAGGTTTGGGCCCTGAATACTTCGTTCACAGGTTGTCAGCATGACCCGCCATCGTGACCGACGAGCTCCTTAGCCGCAGTCGACAGTACCTTGTCCTACACACCACTCTCTTGGTCCGCGTCTTGGTCATTCCTGCCAATGCTGGTCGATGTGTATGCAGACCCTCCCCCCACAGCTGTCCGGCAAGGTTGTGTTGTTTGATTGTTCCCCATCTGCGAGAAGCTTCCTACCGCCACAGTATTCCCAACACGTGGTGTGATGTGCCTTTGAGCCATGCTGCCTTCTGTCCAACTTCCCCTTGTAATTGGCTCCCACTCGCACGTGGGCTATCCGAGAGGCTCTCCTCTGCGCCAATGTTGCCCTACCGTTATTGTCGTGTACAGGCCTCAAAGCGAAGAGTGTCCCCTTATATACGTTGAAGAGCTCATCTGACGATACTCTCCCCTTTTACTCTGACGACCATGGCTCTTGTGGAGAAGACAGTAAAAGAGGATGTCGAGACTGCGACGGTACCGCCCATTTCTGCTGCTTCTCAGAAGCTCGAGGTTTCTAGGTCCTCAAGGCCCTCCGGGATAAATGCGAAAGCGAGTTTGAGCGCGTACTTTACGATCGCTGCAGCTGCGTTTGGTTTGATCAGGTAGGTGGTTCCTACCTACCTTTTGCGCTCCTAACTCACTTTAATGCCACAGTGATGGATGTATGTGCGGCTCCGATAGTCATTGAGACAGAAGAACTCACAATTCGGAATGGCACCTATAGATCAGAATAATTTGATGACAATGGCCAACGTAAGCGTGATGCTGATACAAGAGCCACATGATTGGTATGCAGATTGTCCGTGTTATAGGTCGTCTTCAGGAAGCTCTACCCAAAGGATTATACTTCTGATGTTTCTACACGTGTTTCAAACTCTCTTCTCGTTGGTGAGTCGCCCGTTAGAAAGATCTGTGAAGTCTTGGCTGAAACTTTCTCCACCATTCCAGGGGCAATTATCGGCCAAATCACAGTCGGACTGGTTTGCGACCGCGTTGGTCGCAAAGTCGCTTTAGTGGGCACTACTTGTCTTATCGTTATCGGTGCGATACTCGGAACAGCCGCGCATGGAGCCCATGGAAGTGTTCAGGGTTTGTTTTGGTTCCTTACCTTTGCCAGAGGCCTTACGGGTATTGTGAGAATCCCAATTCACATATCACGAATTCGGTTGGGAAGGCTGATCCGTCGGATTAGGGCGTCGGAGGGGAATATCCCGCTTCCTCAACGAGTGCGAGCGAGGCTGCAAATGAAAAGATGATTCATAATCGAGGACCGGGTAAAGTCATCGTGTCATAATGTTTTGCACCCCACAACTGCACTGACCCTGATACATTACTAGTCTTTATCATGGTCACCAACTTTGTTCTCAGTGTAAGAAGCGAATTCGTCGTTCATATCACTCTTTTTGAATATTGTTGCAGTTTGGAGGCCCCTTGGCAAGCTCGGTCTTCTTGATCGTCGTGTCTGCGGCTGGGGAAGATCATTTACCCACTGTCTGGAGAGTGTGCTTCGGGATCGGTGCTCTATTGCCACTCACCGTCTTCTATTTTCGAATTAAGATGTTGAGCTCTAAGTTGTACAAACAAGGGGCCATCAAGAGTGCGTCCTTATTCCCCCACAATGTGTTTCAAAATCATCGATCCACGTTGACTAGGGCGTGTACCGTACCGCCTCGTCTTCAAGCGATACTGGAAGACGCTGATTGGTACATGTGGAGCTTGGTAGGTGTCGCCTTTTTGACAGGTATTTCAGCAGATGCGGAAATTAAGACATTTTTCCATCAATAGGTTCCTTTATGATTTTGTGAGCTGTACCCACGCCTTGTCGCATTGTTGTGTTCTGGGTAGTTTGAACTAAGGTTTTCGTTGTCGCTACTAGGTGACTTTCCCTAACGGAGTATTCTCTGGAACAATAATATCCAGCGTCATCAAGGATGGAAATATCAAGGCGACAGCTGAGTGGCAGCTTCTTCTAGGCTCGATCTCCCTGCCAGGTATGCACTGTCTCTATGAGAACGCCCATAAACCTTGACCACGACCATGTCGTAGGTGTCATTATTGGTGCGATACTTTGCAATCCGTTGGGCCGACGTAACACGGTATTTGTTGGCCGACTGTTATTAACCGTGCACATCTGATGGTTTCTCACTCATGTCAAGATGATCGTCGGCTTTAGTGGCTATCTGGTATTTGGTAGGTACTCTTTGTCCTTGGCCCCCACCACGAAAGCATGTCAGTATAATGAAATCTTGTAGGACTGATCATCGGTGTGGCGTACGACAAGATTACCAAGATCACTCCCCTTTTTGTGATTTTGTAAGTCTGAGTGAAAGCCACTGCGTATCAGATAAATGGTCTGATGCAGCATGTCAAAGCTACGGGTTGATGCAGTCATCTGGAAACCTTGTGAGTTTTTTTGACCGCTCCATGGTTTTCGGTGTTGATGCGCGGGTCAATGTCTAGGGTCCTGGTGATATGCTAGGACTTGTGAGCGCAGAGTAAGAATCTAACCCATATCAAGCTCCCCGCGTTCTTATTCCCTTGCGCACAGGTCGTTCGCGACACCTATCAGGTACTGAAATTCACTGAAATTCCGATCAATATTTGGAGAACCGGCTAAGAACCTAGAACGGGGCTAACACCTGGTATATTTCAGGGGGACTTGCTACGGCATCTCTGCTGCAATCGGGAAGGCAGGGGCCGCAGTGGGCACACAGGCTTTCACACCGATTCAAAATAATCTGGGGAAGAAGTGAGCGCTGATCCCTTGTTTTGTTGATTATGAGGTCATGGTGCTTACCGTGGAACAGGTGGACGTTCATCGTTGCTGCGATATGTGGCATTACAGGTATCTTAGTGACATACTTCTTTGTTCCGGATATGACGGGTGAGTGAATCTGGACATGTTCGAGGACGTTCTGCTACAATCCATTGATGTTCCCAGGTATCGACCTCGCGGACGAGGACAGGAAATTTATGGAATATTTGGCAGAGAATGGTTGGGAAGGAGAGGTCGGTGAGAAAGATGACGAGGACACTGTGAGCTTCGAGAGTGCGAGTGGGTCGGATGAGAAGAGTTAGAGAGTTGATTCTCCCGATCGATCCGCCAGCGCGATTTCTTACGACTATTACGAAGTGTTTGCTATGTACAAGAGTTTTGGTAGCAGTTTGTAGCATTCGAAGACTGAATGAACCACTGGTTTCCTGGCAGCGAGCGGAAGCCGCGGCCCATCGTGGCAGTCAATGTGGTGGCGCTTGTTTTCGGGGGAGGCCGAGGCGAGATCTGCTCGACAGATTAGCGCGTGTAGAATTGGTCTACGCTGTCCGTGCCAGCTTGTCCTGCGACTCGGACCTGGTACGCTCTTCTTCTCTTGGGAACTCGATACAACAGCATTTGCTGGTGTATCTAGACAGTTTGCTTGTCTCGTTTTGGGGTTGAAAGTTGGTGATTTGTCTCAGGACATACCCTCAGTGGCATGTCAGCAGGTCTCCTCACTCACACACGACTGACACTCGCGAGGTGCTGGAAACCGACTCGTGCACACTCACGCTTTCTTGCTGCCCAAGCCTCGCTCTCTGTCCCATCTCATGACCCACATCTCGCGCCCACACTCTCGCAACTACCTTCGGACGAAAATGATGTCGCACCTGAAGAAGCAAAGCCCAATTCAAGTGGATCGTCTGGAAAGGCACGAAAATTGCAGCCCGTCTCAGAGCCGCCACGCAGGAGCGGTCTACGGCCAAGCGGTGTAGAGGTGTATCTGTCTAAGCTGCATGCTGCTGGTATGGATCCTACCTTGGATGATCTCGACCGGTGTCGGCCAAAACGCACCCCATCTGGCAAGTTGTCGAATTACCCAGAAGAACACCGTCGTCTTGTGGATACCCTCTGTCGCTCCTTCAGCAAGGATCAGCTTCGGAAGTTCCTAGTAATGGCGGGTACCCAAGGTGTTAGATCAAAACGGAAAAAGATAGAGTATGCGGAGACTATCATTGAGCAGTATTGGGGTTGGCCTTCCTTGAAAGAAATAGAGAGAGCGAAACGAGATCGGACAGAAGTCGTGTCTAGATGTATGTCTCTGAACCTGTCCACTCATGTTGACCCAACGCTCAAATACTTCATTCTCAGCGTTCCCTGTCAATGCACACCAGCTGTTCCTTATTCTTGGAAGGGGTAAGGCATTTCGTTCACGATCAAGTACACAATTGCTCAGATACCACAAGATGGTTCCGACTTACTCCAGATGTCTCTCGACTTTAATGTTCACATCTCGCTATCCCCCGAACCCCTAGCCCTCAATATCGAGGCGTCCGAGGGTCTATGAAGCAAGTCGAAGAATATCTGTCAACTCTGAAAAAGGTGAAGCCCGTGGTATCTTTCTGTTCTGTTTTTCCTTAATCTCATGACTATTAGGGCATCGTGGACGACGTATTCCAATTGCCCACTGGAGTACCTCTTCCGTCGCATCTCGTCCAACGGATATCACGTCTTGCCGGAGCATACATCGAGAATATGGGCCAGGAAGGCAAGGTGTGTGCAGTCGTCTGCTTATGCTTCAAGAATCTGGTTCACTGACAATGTGCCATAGGTCAAGATCTATGCTAAGGATGCCCGTAATCTCGCAAACGCTCATCGACTGGTCGTGCGTGCTTCACAAAAGGTACTTGCTGCTTGTTCCACGAAAGGGAGTTCCTCTATCTAACAGTGAGGCAGGTGCATCTATCATCACAACCACAGTTATTGTCGTACACCCCCCACGACTCCGTGATCCCTGTCACTTTATTTCCTCATTCCTATGCGTTGTATCCGTTCCTCTCACCACGAGCACTGCCGTGGACTATGAACAATTCAGGCGCATTTCGAATACGAAAAGTTGGCGAGTGGCTTGGTGACTCTCGTGGCGAAGATATCACAGCAACTGGAGGCTTGACTGGAGAACGAAACAATATCTGCTCCGTAGACTCGTGGGTCGCTCGTTATTGTGAAATGTCTCTTCGCGGCGCTGATTGTTGCACAGAACTCGAGTCGATTTGGCGGATGCACTCCTCGGCGATAATACTGATGCTGATAATGGCTCCAGTGTTCATTCCAGAATCGTGAAAGCCTCGTGAGCCCCTCCGTCTGGTGTACTGGGAGCAACCCACCTTATTGTTTCACAGATTAGGACATCTTCTGTTCACTTCGGGAGGTCAACGTGCCTCTCTATCGCCTCCCTTTAAAGGGTACCACCAATTTTCCAGAATGATGAAGTGGGTGCAGGGAACTGGTCGTCCGACATTTGTGACAAGGTATTTACTAGGAGTTATTCGCAAGAGTGGGTTTACTGACCGATATGCTCAAGCCTTCCACCATCTCTTGTTGACTCTTCTCCCCATCACCAAAAAATCTTGCATCGCCTACAGTATCGCGTGCTTTCTGCTCCTCAGCCTGATGCTTCCTCCCCCAAGGCTGCGCCCCCCATGAAACTATTTTCTTTCGAGGTAGAATTACCCCATCCCGGTTTCGACGAAACGTCATCCGAGTCGTCTACCCCAGAGAACGAGCCCCAGCTGTCCTTTACACCTACTATGCGTCAGAGCCAGCAACAGCTTGTAGACCTGATGATGCCCGATAGGTATGTTTTCATCAATTGCTATATGAGTCTTACTGAACACTTTCCCAAGAAACATGGACATGCAATTGTCTGTCATCGACTTGACCGTTGTCAAAGAGGGTGACGAGCCTCTTGAACTCCTGGAGTACAGCAACAACATGCGAGAGTAGTACGTAATACACGCAATGTCTTCCCTCATTTCCCTGACACGCATTTCCCGTGTAGTCTGTCGGGCTCTGAGGCGACCACCACGCAACCGGATCCTCCCATTACTTTCACCTACCAGGGCGATTCGTACCTCCTCGATGCCAGTGATAGTATTCGTCGCAGTAGTGAAGACGTCCATGGGGCAGAGTCTTCGACGGGTGTCCAGATGATTACGGAAAGTATGTTGGACCTTGAAACTAATCAGAAAGCGACACAGTGCGAGGTGAGTCGCCTTATTGTTAATGCCAGTGACTTTGCCTGATGCCTCCAATACCTAGATCATTTGTCCCGATCCTTCGTCTCAACAAAATTGGTTAGAGTTCCTCACACTATGTGACAAGGTTACAACTCTTCCTTGGAAACCTGTTAAGAACGTCGTAGTAGCTGACGGGGTAGAGGATTTGTCTTAATACAATACCCAAGTGATAATCCCCACTCTGCGTATAATATAATCTACTTATGTCTATGTCGTAACGATGGATTATGTCCGTTTCCGCTTGCTCCCCGCTTCCTTCCTCTTCTTTGCGCGCATCTGTAATCACATATGTGAGTATGCGGAGGATACATACGAGTGAGCCACTAACCTCTTTTCTCATTCGAGCATCCACCATGAGATAACGACCCTTGACACCCTTTGGTCTGCCTTTGATTCCCCGATGGGCACCTTTGGCTACCACCACCTTGACTTCCTTTTTCTTATTTTGCGACGTGCCCTTCTGCATAAGTTTCTCAATCTGCTTAGCTTTCTCTCTTTCAGTCATGTCTGACGTCTCGTTTACGCCCTCGGCCTTCTTCATTGCCTTTTCGAGTCTCTGCGCCGCCCTCATCTTCTTTCTTGCCTTTGCCTCTGCAATCTTCTTTATTGGTCGGGCATCCAACGCGCGGAGCTTCGCTCGGAGGGCAGCAACTGCCTCCTTTGTGACAGGAATATTTGCTTTGTAATGCTTCTCCTCGTCATCAAGGAACCAAGATGGAAGACCATCTTTGGCATTGAGGGAATAGCGATTGAAGCCGTCATTGATGAGCTGCGTGCGTGTTTTCTCCCGATTGACAAGTTGCTGGGCGATCGTAACTGCCTCCGCCGTGGTAAGGCCGTGTTCTACGAATACAAATTAGTTTAAAGGTTGATTCAAGTACAACAAACACCCACTTTTGATCTTGGCCTGATTGACTTCGTCCTCATTCTGATCGGCAACGTCCCACATTGTCGAATCTTCCTCGGTGTCTTGTGGAACCACCTCGAAATCATCATCGAAACCGTCGCTAATCTGACTAGAAAGATCCTAGACGAAAGACGTCAGTAGACATCAAAATGGCGAAATTCGGATATCGCTCACGTCACTTTCATCCTGGGTATCGGATTCGTCATTTGGGTCCATGCTGTCGTCACCGTCGTCTTCGCTGTCTTCATCCAGTTCCAAGTCCGCGCCAGCGAAACAATCTTGGCTAAACCATACTTGGGCGGCACGACTTAGGTTCGAGGACGTGGGAGGTTGGGTCAAGGAACCGTTAAGACGGACTCGTTTTTGGCTCCTCGATGATGGCTCCTCGTTAGCGCGCGGGCGCTTCTTTGTTGATGCTTGTGGGTCCACATCGTCGTCGTCGTCCGTCTCCTCGTCACTCTCGTCCGAGCTCGAGTCCTCGCCTGCCCTTGCCTTCGCTTGCTCCATCTTATCCCAACCACCTTCCTCATCAGAGTCAGATTCATCATCGCTGCCCTTCTCTTGAATACCGTGCCACTCCTCCCTCTCTTTGTTCTGCCTCCTTGCTTCCTGCACCTTGTACTTTGAATCTCGTTCCTTCAGTCGCGATTGATACGAGTCATACAGACCATCGAGTTCGTTCTCCAACTCCGCGACCTTCCTCTCCCTCTCTTCATCCTCATCCAGAACTTCGCCGTCAGACTCATCGTCCTCCTCGGCACCAGCTTCCTCATCATCACTGTCGACATCAGACTCGTCCATTAATCGGCTGATCCCACCCTTCTTGCGCAATCCCTTTGAAGCATCACCCAAATCAAACATATCCTCGTGCCCATACCCCAATGCCGCATCCGACTGTTCCATACCAATATCCAAGGGGGCAGTCATCTGAAGTTGCATTCGTTGAATAGTCCGATTCTTGACTTCGTTTGCGCGCCGTCGTTCCCGCTTGGCTCGTGCGGCTGCTTCTGCATTGAGTCGTTCGAGCTAGAATCCAGTATCAGCATGAGAACTTTCTCCGGTTCTGTGGCGTGTAAGAAAATACCTCTTCTTCGATTTCCTGCTCAGGATCTACGTCCTCCGTGATTTCGACTGCTTCTGTGAGTTCCTCAGCAGGTTTCGTTTTAACTTCTAGTCCGATCTTCACAACCTACTTGAGAATTTGGAAACGACCAAAGAAATCGTACACTCACCTCTTCACGAAGAGCAATCCGCCATTTCATGAGTGCCTTGAAATCACCCTTCCCTAGTACTTTGAGATCGTCGCAGTTTGCTTTGATATCTGGAGTAGTGATATCGAGGGCAAGCCACCTGTGAGACGCATGACCGCATAAGTACTCGATTGTAGGTGCCAAAATTGACCTTACTCTTTCTCTTCATCGGTTCGGAATGTGATTTGATTAACACTACCAAGGAAGGCGATTGGGTCCTGACACCGAATATACTCTGCAGCGCCAGCTTGCTTGAACAGAGTATAGTCCCCCTCGTCGTATCCATCACGTTTGCGGCGCTTCTTCTCTGGTTGGAAGACATTGGCCTGATAGTTTTTGGAGTTAGATCCCTTCTCCCCTTCGGCGGGTGCTGTTTCAGAGAGGTCTTTGAATACATGCTTGGGATCGAAGAATTTCGGATCAATGGTTTTCGGTGCAAGGAAATCCCTGCAGACAACGAAGATTTCTGCGGAAACATTTCTGAGAAGATGCAGAACGATTCAGTCCACTTCAATTGATGTGTAGGAATGAACATACCGAGACGATGGTGGTTTTGTAGCTTCAACTTTTCCAAAGAGTTGTTTGAAGACCCAAATGAGGTTATTGTAGTCCGCACTTCGGAAAACTTTGGTGACAAAGGTTCCCCCTTTGATCAAGAACTCCGCTGCCAGCTTCATACTCATCAGCACGAGTTCTGATTGGCTGTAAGCGTCTTGAACCCATGCGGAACCGACATTGGGAGCACCATCGTGAAGCACGACATCGGCCTTCCAGTCCTTCAATTCTCCGCGAATGAGGTTTCGACATTGAGTTGTCGTGATATCCGATGTGAAAGTGACCACGTGAGGGATAGGTTTGATAGGGTCCAAATCGACACCTAAGATTTTGGTTGGACGAATGGGTTAAATGTCCATCATTGCGGAAATGTACTCACCGACGATCACACTATTCACAGGCATATACTTGCTCGCCACCTGCAACCAACCTCCCGGAGCAGCGCAGAGATCTATACAACATCTCGCAGATTCAAGAAAGGAGAATTTCTTGTTGAGTTGAATGAGCTTGAAAGCAGATCGAGCTCGGTAACCCTGTTCTCTGAAAATTCGATGAGATGAATGGTTATGGAATTGCGGGAACCTGAGACGTACTTTGCAAGCTTGTAGTACTTGTCCAGACGACCTTTACCGGTCTTTTTTTGTGCTTTTCCCATGCCGGATGGTCAATAACAAGGCCGAGTATATGAGATGCGAATTCAGAAACCGAAGCCCTATGATTCCGCCACCAGGTTTTTTGCCGCCACACCTTGCCTTCCCGTCTCGGCAAATAGACGCCGATACGGAAGCAATTCATCAGGAGGACATGACTGCTCTCCTTTGAGTCAGCGACGTCGGGATCCCCAAGTCTTCCACGCCCTTGCGACCTCGGCCGGTCTGCCAAGCCATGGGTTTCCCAAGGTCGATACGCTGTTGGGAGGAACGAAGCCTTCGAGTTCCTTTAGTGTTCTTTCCCGACATCATCCACCCATCCTAGGTTTTCACCTCCATACGTGTCAAAGCAGCACAATGTCTGGGCCAACTCCTTCGTCTCCATTATTACCGAGACTCACAAGCTCATCTTTCACCGGTCCTAGGTTTCTATGGCGTGCGGGTGCCTTGCTGAGTGCGTCTGCCTCATTTCCTGTAGGAATATTGGACCTGATTTTCCAGCATGGTAAATCCTTACCTGATTGACCTGGACGACCGTGGAGCAGCTGCAATTGGAGTCATGACTGGCGCATTTGGAGCGCACGGTCTACGGAAGCGACCTGGGATCACTCCGGAGAAGATCCATGCATGGGAAACCGCCGCGCACTATGCTGTATGTCTCCGGTGTCGTACGCTTTGATCCTTGGCACCACCATTTGTAGTCTCAAGGGCGGTCAGCTCATGGTTCTGTTCTGTGTCAAATCGACACTGTAGATCTTCAATGGGATTGCTCTTTTGGTCGTGTCTCAACACCCTCGCTTTGGGGTACATAGATTCGCTGGTCCCGCGATTGGAATAGGAGCTGCTCTCTTTTCTGGCAGTATCTTCTTCCTCACCTTCACCAGGGATAGGTAAGACTCGGATGAGCTGCGTTTATCTCGTTCAATCCCTGACATGAATGCGTATGTCAGATTCAGATGGCTCGGACCAGTGACCCCCTTGGGAGGAAGCATCTTGACCGCCGGGTTCGTTGAGACCTCCCCATTCGATTTGCGCTTCTTTGACTCACCAAGGTCACATAGATACCTTGCGCTTGCGCTGTAAATCCTACAATAGTACAGTCTGGTACCAAGGAGGTTCCGTCCCGGCACGGCACAGACGCTGCCCGGTGTTTCGTGTGAGGAGGTGCTGCCTCGCCCTCTCTCTCTGTAAGCGGGAAGTTTTGTATAATAGTTGCAATTATCAGTCTATCTCCCCCTTCCGACCGAAAAGCTGTGCGGTGAGAGATCGCTCGTTGTACGTTGGTCGCGCGGCACGATGTGAAATGAGCAAGGAACAAGGCTGTTATAGCGATGCCCTTGTATGGTGATGATTGTTAACGCGGTCACATGTTTTGACGCGTCGACGCGTCGCAGCGTGTCATCTCCGACTGAAAAGAGGCGCTGGAATGTTTTAGAAGGTCGCCTGCGTTGAAAGCCCGTTGCGAGATCTCTTTCGCGTATCCGTCGGTCAGTGCCACCTCCCCCCACCAAGCGAGCCTTCCTCTTTATCCACGTCTGTCATCTCTCTTCTTCTCTCCGTTTTTCTTCGTCTCTTTTCTCCTCACTGTACTCTCCTCGTCTCGTACATTGTCTCGGTAGGCGTGTCTCTTATCTTCTGCTGTCGTCAACGGCCAACTCATCATTTTTTCGCAGCTAGCTCTTGTCTCTTTACGATGACAGAATCGCGGCAACGCGCCTCTTTTCAGTCGTCGTCATCATCTTCTGCACCTTCATCGTCGAATCCTTTCGGAAACCTGCCAGCGTCGGGCTCATACGTCCGCCCGCTCAAACGACGATACGCTGACACGACAGAAGATCCATTCCTCACAACCCCGAATTCTTCACAACCCACAGCCTCCTCAAGCCTATCCTTCGATCCATCTCGACGATTACCATCAACAAGTCGCGGAAACCCTCCCCTCAGCCGACAAGCTTCACTGGGCGTCGCCCAACTCCCCACCCTGGATCCCACAGAAAATGATCCGGATGCCATCTTTATTCATCCCCCTTTCATCGATTTCCCAGATGCCCACCTTTACAAGGACGGCTTAACATATAACCTCATGGCCGTCCACCTCAATTGGTTTCTCGATCCGAGGGACTACATCACCACCGTGAATTCTCTCGAGGGCGCCATTCGCTATCCCCCTCAGTTGGAGCCTCCTCGTGGCTGGTGTCCCACGAAAAAGAAGGATATCGTCGTTACTTGGCCAGAAGGAGAAGAGCCTAGGCTACGATGCACCTTCTGCAGACGGACATATGCCGGCGTCAACGCAAAGAGTATGTGGCGCCGACACGTCTATGAGAAGCATAAGATCGCCATGTCGAATCGTCGGGACAATAACGAGCGCAGCAAAGGTCGTGGCCCGAATAGTACGACCGTTTTCTGTTCATCATGGAAAGTCGATACTGATTTTTTTCGCTGCTGTAGAGGAGAACAGTGAAAGGGAGCAAGGGCGCAATCGCCGAGGAGGGAATCCCCCACCCGAAACTTCAAGTGGTGTCAAGCACCCTTATCGTCAATTCTCCACGGGACAACCCAAGGATCCTCCTGCCGCCCCTCCCGAACCTGAACCTCCTGTGGATGAACCTGAACCATCCCCCCAGGACCTGCACAAGGAGTCTGACAGCCTCGATGCCGAGATTGATTCGTTGCAAATTCCCACATCGTCAAGCACCCCACCCTTGACCCCAGGCGCCTCACCATCTGGCGCGTTCTTCCTTCGTTCAGATATCAAGGACATCCCCGAGTCTCCTTATAATCCTCTCTTGACACCTGCTTTCCGTCACTCACCAGCACGCCTCCCATCTGACCAGCCATGGAGGTTCCCAAGCCCTAGTCATCCTCTTCACTCAAGTGCTCAGGAGCTGTCGTTATCCATGTTGGTCCATGGCGAAGCCAGCCCTCTTGTGAGCGGTCTTGATGTTAGCCCTCTCGTCATTGTGCCCAAGAGCGCAAGGCGGAAACGAAGCATGTTCAGCAGCCCCTTCGCAGCACCTCCAGACCTGGACCGGGACGTTTGTTCGGATGGCGAAGGTTCCGACCTACCTAGACGAGCAGTGAAGCCTACCCCTCGGAAGCTCATCTACGAAGGCTCTCTTCCTACGCCCTTTACGGACCGTATCAAATTTGGGCAACACAGGGTTCCCGAGTCCCCCCTCGGAAGGACCTTATTCGGCCAAAAGAGCAAGAACCTGTCCGCGGTCCTCCACGCTAATAGTACATGGCGCACACCCGCGAAGTCGCCTCTTGGCAAAGGCTTGATGGATCCGATACAGCTCGACGAAGACCCATTCATGCTTTACAAGCCCTTTAGTCTCCACGCCTCGCCGAGTGTCGGCACACCTCTCAAGCTCACACCTCCCTCATCGAGCCCCGAGATGGAGACCGACAGCCCTGTTTTGAGGTCCAGCCAACTCTCCAGTGGCAAGCCCATCTCGGGCGTCGGACTGGGTATTGGATTGATGGAAGGATTTTCGCTCAAAACCCCTTCCAGCCCAACCAAGATGGACGATGTGGATGAAATGATGTTCACTTCGGACGGCAAAGAGGGTGATCTAAGAATGCAACTCGCTGATGGATCCCCGGCTCCACTCGCCTTTGCTGGACGAAAGAACCGACGTCTGATCAGAGACCTATCCTTGTCGGAGTGCGATTCCCCAGAATCGTCCCAGCCAAAGAAAAGGCGAAGAACTCTCAGCGGACGTGATTAGGACACAAGTTGGAGAGATAGTCTCCTCATACCCGATCCTTCACGTGTAGCATTCTGAGTTTCGCCTATTCTTCTTTTCTCCTCGTCACCTTCGCTATCGACGCTGTTTTGTGAACGCTTTGTTTCGTGTCTCTCATCGAACGCTGTCCTTATTGAACGGCCTTTACTAGGAAGACTGTTCTTGTATTATTGTTGACCCGATACCTACGAGTGATATCTCAGGTTTCACTCTTGTTATCGATCTATGCCACCCATCCCACTGTACACATACGGGCCACGTTCATACTCTACGTATCCTTCATATATTCCCTTCTTCATCTCAGCCCTTTTCCTATTTATCACCTCCTTACACACCATTCCTTTGTTTCCGTGGCCACCTTTCCCCCCCTGTTCTGTAGAAAATCGCCTCCTTCCACCTATGTCTACTTCTTACTACACTCCTCCGTGATCCCTAGATCCTCTTCCGTGTGCCATGTCGACCCTTGGGTTGTTTTTACCTTCTCGCATACCTTTCGACTCTATTATGTCACCGTGGATACTGTATCGGTTGTGAGATCAAATGAAAGCCTTTTCACTAGTATCTGTTTCGCAAAATCCTTGTCAGAGAAATCCTCCGATTCAGATTTGAGAAGTTTGTTGTGAAAACTTGGTAAGCCCCGACCTCGATGAGAGTAAACTCGAAGTAATTGCGCATGCATGAATTTCGATATGTAAATTCAGTGTATGGGCGCTTATTGCGACACACGAAGTGCAGCAACGCGTAGTACAGCTTGGGGCCACCCACCGTGACCAGGTCTTTTGCTTTCCCATCGACCGCTTCTCTCGACGACATTGGGGCCGAATCGCGGAGATACTAACGCAAAGAGAATGTTTGATGAATGTGCGTGCTGCAACCATTCACGTTGAAACTTGACCATCGCTCAACCCTTTCGTAATCCCAGATGTTGAGCACACTTCAGCACCAACTGCTGCGCTGACCTATGGTGCAGCTTCACTACCCCAGCTTCAATACGAAGGATTTGAACCTTCCCCATACGAGCAAGAGGACAGCAATTTTGATGGACTGGCTGCCCCAGTATGTGTTGTAGGCTTTCTAACATCCCACTAACCTCATTCGTGACAGCCAGAACCCGTATCTCCTCTATTCGCGTTAGAAAGGGTGCAATATACATTGCCAGCTCCCCTAATATCGCTCGTCGTTTCCTCGGATGTTCTGGTTATGGGTCTCAGTAATAACGTCCTTGTGCTTATCGAGCTGTCGAGAGAGGATCAAGTAGTCCAGATTCAAATCCCTCGCAAGCCCACGGAAATGACCATTGACAAGCTATTCCTCGATCCCTCCGGGCGACACTTACTTATCACCTCAAGTCAAGGGGAGAACTGGTATCTGTACCGGGGTTGGAAGAAACCAAGACTGTTGAAGAGTTACAAGATGGTTATTGAGAGCGTTGCATGGAACCACCCTGCCCTTTTGGCGTCTTCCCGGTCAACATCAACTCGTGAAATGCTTATTGGAGCGAGGAATGGGACTATTTACGAGGCGGTTCTTGATGCAGAGGAGGATTTCTTCAAGTCCCAGGAGCGGTACCTTCAACCGGTGTATACACTGCCGGAACGCCAGCCTGTCACTGGCCTCACGTTCAACTTCTTTCCCCCTCTAGAACCCAGGCGGGTTTACCTAGCTGTCACCACACCCTCACGAATATATCAATTCGTGGGTGCACTTGATAAACGAGGGGATGAGCCTGGTCGTGTATTCTCGGGCGTATTCAATAGCTATCGGGACAAGGCACCCAGTGAGTACGCCATTTGTTGCTGCGGGCTTGTAATCTAATAATCCGAAGAGATTTTGGAACTTCCTGGAAACATTGACCATTCGGAGTTACACACGTACAACTCAACGGCAGACCAAGCTCATGCCCTCCCTAACACAATCGCTTGGATGACAGGCACGTAACTACAATCCCCGGTTTTCTCCAATCCCGCAAACCATCTCACTTTGTCCGGCATTTCGTAGGTCCTGGCATTTATCACGGCACCCTTAACTTCGAATCTTCCTCTGATGACCTCATCGACGGAGCACAACTTCTACCTTGGCCCACCTTCCCCGTATCACCATCCATATCACCCGCTCGCAAGAATGCGGACATCGACGAACCTCCGCTTTCTATTGCCCTGACCGAGTTTCACTTTGTCCTATTGTACAAGAACCGAGTAGTTGGCGTGTCAAATCTAAATGAATCGCTTTCTTACGAGGAAATACTACCTTCGGTGAGTGGTCACGAATATGTCATACGTACTACCACTCACTATTTCTCTGCTGTTAGAAACCCAACGAGGTTGTTCGCGGACTGACTGTTGATCCAATAAGGAAGACATATTGGGTGTATACCGACCAATCGCTCTTTGAGCTTGGCGTGAGGAATGAGGATCGGGATGTTTGGAAGATTTATCTCGAGAAGGGGAACTTTGAAGCTTCTCTTCAGCACGCCAAGGTGAGTACTCATTGTATCCCCCTTTACCAAACTTGACCACCTCACCCCTTGACCGGAATAGACTGCAGGACAGAGAGACACAGTCACATCTGCACATGCTCGCGCCCTTTTCGATGAAGGGAAATTCTTCCCCGCCGCCCAAGCCTTTTCACAATGTTCTGTAACGTTTGAGGAGGTATCCCTGAAATTCCTGGACGCAGGGCAACGCGATCCTCTTCGGTCATACCTCATCTCGCGCCTAGAAAGGACACGGAAATCAGTGCGTAGTTTCACTCGTGAATGGTATCAGAATCTCATGTTGTTATACAGGACCTTTCGCAAAGAATGATGCTCGCGACGTGGTTGGTTGAGTTCTACCTCAGCAAATGCAACGAGCTGGACGACCTGGTGGCCTCTGAATCAGTTTCGCAGGATGTAGCTAACCTCCAAGCTGAACGGAAGATTTTGGAAGAGGACCTTCGCCATTTCTTTGAAACGTACAGGGTCGGTTAAGTTCTACCTTCTTCGTAGCTCCCACTAATCATGTTGCCAAACAGGCCAATCTGGAGCCGAATACTGTCTATGAGCTCATCCAAGGACACGGGCGAACTGACATGTACCTACATTTTGCAACTGTCATTGGAGACTACGAGAGGGTGGTTGAGCACTGGATTATGGAAGAAGAGTGGACAAAGGCCATCGACACCCTCAATCGACAAGTAAGCCATCACTCGTCGTGGTATGCGAATACTAACTGCTTTTCCCAGTCGAACTTGGAGTTATACTACCGCTTCGCTCCTACATTGATGCGGCAAGCCCCTAAGGAGACGGTTGATTCGTGGCTTCGACAAAAGTCTTTGGATCCTTTGAGGCTGGTGCCTGCTCTTCTTCGGATACAACACCTCCCTCGTGATCCACTGGTCCCCAATCAAGCTATCCGATATCTGACGAAGGTCATTTTCGAGCACGGAAATACTTCACCTACAATCCATAACTTGATAATCACGTTCCATGCATCATCTCCATCGCAAGCTGGTGCACCGGCCGACGATGGTCCACTTCTCCGATTCCTGACGACTGCTCCTTCGGACCCACTCAGTGGAAGACCATATTATGACCTCGATTATGCGCTTCGTCTTTGCAAGCAAACCGGACGAACACAACCTTGTGTACATATATATGCGAAGATGGGCTTGTACGAGAGCAGCGTTGATCTCGCTTTGGAGAAGGGTGACCTTGAGTTAGCCAAGATCAATGCCGACCTTCCACCCGAAGAGGACCGGCAGCTCCGGAAGAGACTCTGGCTCAAAGTTGCGAAGTATGTGGTTCAGGAAAAGGGGGACATCAAAGCGTTCGTACTTTTGCTTCTATTGCTCGCATACAACGTAGACTTATTTTTTTCCCATAGAGCAATGCGCTTCCTCGAGAATACCGATTTGCTCAAGATCGAGGATATTCTGCCGTTCTTCCCAGATTTCGTTGTCATTGATGACTTCAAGGAAGAAATATGTACGGCTCTGGAGGGGTACTCTGCTCACATTGACGCGCTCAAAGAAGAAATGGATGAAGCGACGCGGAATGCAGAAGCAATCAAACAGGACATCGCTGCACTACAGAAGAGGTTCATTACGATTGACTCCACAGAGAAGTGCTCCGTGTGTGCGCAAGTGCTACTCACACGTCAATTCTATGTCTTCCCTTGCCACCATACGTTCCATGCAGATTGCTTGATTGGACTAGTAAGTGTCTGACGTCCTTGTGCTGTTGTCTTTGGCGTCTAATACAACTTGATTCTCAGACGAAGGAATACCTCCCTGCGTCTGCATTGAGAAAGATCATAACTCTCCAAACAGAACTTGTCAAGCTCAGCCAACAAACACCCCTCGATCGCAACGCTATTGCCAGTCCTGCTCCCCCTCCTCCGAGACAACCCACTCCACAGCGGACCCTCTTATCCGCAAACTTTGGGATACCAGTAGCGAACGGCACGCGTGCTGCCAACAGTCTGGGCCGCAATCTCCTCTCTGCTGGTGACAGACTGAGGGACCTCATTGTGCCAGACGCATTGGCGAGTGTGGTCATGGCACCGGTTGGATGGATACCTGGTATCGGTATTGGAGCAGGAAGGAGAAATGGCGAGAAGGACGCTGGGAGGAAGGCAGAGCAGATGAGGCGGGAGCTGGAGGACCTACTTGCGGGGAGCTGCCCCTTGTGTGAGAGTGTGGTCGCAGGCCTTGATAAGCCCTTCGTGAAAGAAGGCGAGGTGGACACAAGTTGGGCATTGTAATGCGCTGATATACTACACTTTTCAGACTCTGATCCTTTTCTAATTGCTTTGTCTATTTGATACCTGAATCAAACCTCCTGGATATCCCTTTATTTCTCTCTTTACTGGTGTAGAGGAACAGAAGAACCGGCATCTAATCGCTGAGTTTCCCCTTGCGCCTCAACTCCTCCTCTTCCTCTGCTTGGATTTCAGCGTCGATCTTGGCTCCCCGCGAAGGTTCGTTTCCATGGGATCGTGCGGGAGCGAGTGGGTCAGCATGTGCAAGCTGTCTCTCGCTCTCGGCATCCTCTTTCTCGGCGGCAGCGAGACGATTGGCCAAGGAGCGTTGATCCCTATGAGGAAAGCTTGAGCATCTCTATCAACCTTTTTGGAGTAGACATACTTGGCATCCAAGTTGGAGTGAGCATTCGATTGTCCAGCATCGAAACGTTTTTTCTGAACGTTTTCTTCCTTCCAATTCCTGCGCGTTCAAATCAGATATGCCAGCACTCCTCGAAAAGGGCCGCCGGGGACTTGAGTTCGACGTCATTCCTGTACCTTTGATCCCCTCCCTCGTATATTTGGGCGTTACCCACGCTGGAATTCATGATGCTCAAAAGATATTGAAGTAGACAAGGAGATAAAATTGGGGAGTGTCGATGTGTTGGTCCAAGAAATGCCGTGTCCAGTGTTGCACTGACTGTGGTCTCTGCATTGTTGCAGAAAGCTATGACGCGCGGGCTTCGAAACTGCCATGACGTCAATCTGTATTGTTATGGTATATTTACAGTGTTGATTGACTTTCATCCACCGTTCATGAACGTTAACATCTACAGTCATATCAGATTGTTTTGGCTCGTCAAGCATCTCAAAGAGCCAGGGACGACACATGTCGGCGACTTCTCACCGGATCGTTATGTATAACCCGTGGGCGATCTTCAAGGCTCCGTGGGCGCAGCAACAGCGGATGCGCACAATATGTTGAAACGTGGGCAATCATCCAAAACAATTGGTTCCATCTTCGACCCATTATCCACTGTGGATTTCCAATGGTTCTGGTGATGTAACATCATCCTCTTGACCCTCATCTGACATTTCAGAATTGCGCAGCTTCTATTTAGTACTCCACCTCATGCTCAGTCAGATCGAGGTCCCCACCAGCGACGAGACTTGCGCTCGAATACTCACGTTAGGTATAGATTTGAACATGTATAATCCTTCGCAGTTTGAGCGTCGCTCACGGCGTCCCGGTGATGTTTCTATTCATGCTGCGAGCCTACTCAGCTATGACAGAGGCGATTTTTTCCTTACCGCTAACCTGTGAACCCCACTTGATCATCCACTACAATATACTTACGCAGTCTCGGAATATATGCCATGACAAATACTGGACCTCGTTTACCATTCTTGTGGGGATCCGTAGTACTCTATTGGACTGCGCGACGAAGGATTGTAGAGATACCAAAACAGGATCGGTCGGCATCGAATCCATCAGGTATAAATAATGATTGTGGATCCGTACTTCAATTGTACCCTGACCTCAGGATATTCTAGCTAATGTTGTTCTCTGCTCCGTCGTTACTGATAGTTGCAGCATCCTTCGGTGCCGCGCAGGCTCTTCCTCGAGCTTGCCGCTGCCTCTACGGTGATCCCTGTTGGCCCCCTGAGGCCGAATTTGCTCTTTTGGCAACACAAGTATCGCAACCCCTGATCCAACCTCGACCCCCCGCATCTGCTTGCTACCCTATTGATAGCCCTTCTGGAAATTGCACCGACGTTGTGTCCAATTGGTACGATGGTAATTGGCGTGCAGACCAAGTTGGCTCGATGCAATCCCCCAACTTCGAAACCTATATATTCCGAAACGACACTATTAGTGCTTGCTTCCTTAACACGACTCTTGGATTCCCCTGTACGCAGGGTAGTGTTCCGGTGATCGGAGTGGATGCACGTACTCCCGAGGATGTCCAAGCCGCAGTCAAGTTTGCAGCATCCCATAATCTTCGGCTTGTCGTCAAGAACACAGGGTAATACCTATCTCACGATTCCTTCCGTTTGGTGAATAACCGTTTATTTTGTTCGTAGTCACGATTTTCTAGGCAGAAGTGCTGCACGCGGTGGGTTCATGGTATGGACGCACCAGATGAAGAATATTACCTTCACCGATTCCTTTGTCCCTGCTGGAGCACCCGATACGGAAGTATATGAAAATGGTCAGCATCTTGCATCACTTCAACATATACCGTTGTTCAATGGTTTGGGCTGTAGCTTTAACTCTCGGAGCTGGTGTCCAATGGCACGAAGCCTATGATGCTGCTCATTCAAGGAACGTTGTGGTTGTCGGTGGTGTCTCTGCTGGAGGCTCTGTGGGTGCAGCTGGAGGATGGGTGCAAGGCGGAGGCCACAGTGCCTTAGCTCCTGCTTATGGGCTTGGTGCGCAGACATCCCACCTTAACCAAACCATATTCACTGACTCGTACTCTTGTCAGGTGTCGACAACGTGCTTCAGCTTACCGTGGTGACTGCCGGTGGTGATCATCTTACCGCCAATTCTCACCAGAACGCGGATATATTTTGGGCACTCCGGGGCGGTGGGGGTGGTACTTATGGCGTCGTTACGTCCGTAACCTACAAAACACGTCCTTCGACACCCGTCATCGCTAGTTTCTTTGAAACCTCAATCAATAGCACCACCACCGGGCCAACCCCTGTGCTAGAGAAACTCTTTGAGGAGTTCGTTCGTGTCTGTCCAGCTTTCTCAGACGCTGGCTGGGGCGGTTATGCCTTACTTACACCCGCCAGTGAAGGAGCTACACTTGGACTCCAGTTCTTCTTCATTGCTCCTAATATATCGTCTGCCCAAGCGAACGACTCTCTGGCCCCGTTCTTCGGCTTCGCTAATGATCTTGCTTCAAAATCAACGATCGAAAACGGCGGGGCATTGCAGATTCTCGCCAATTTCTCCCTTGAGGTGGACTCCTTCTACACTTGGGCGACCACCTACCTCCACCCTGGGTCGCAAGTTGGCTCTAATACCGAACTTGGGTCAAGATTGATCCCTAGGGACGTCATCGAGAAAGATTACAAGAAAGTGGCTCAGGCTGTACTTCCATTTGGATCGGGAACCGGCTTCTAGTAAGTCCCATTGTTTCTCGTTTCTCTTGGGTCCTCATACTAATCATGAGTCGCTGGCAGCTTGGTAGCTGGAGGGGCCGTCTCAAAGGCTGATCCTTCGTCGACCGGGTTGAATCCAGCGTGGAGAAAAGCTTTGATCCACACTGTATTTGGGGCCACTTGGCCAGATGGCACTCCCGTCCCGGGGATCCGACAAGCTGAGGAAGAAGTCAAGAAAGGCCTCGCCAACCTGCGTGCTGTCGCACCCAACTCTGGCGCATACTTTAATGAGGTCAGTTTATCCTTCATTTTTAATCACCTTTGGTGTGTATTCACGGGTCCGTAGGCGTCACTCTTCGAGCCTAATCCTCAGGTAACCTTCTTTGGCTCTCATTACAAGAAGTTGAGGAGTATCAAGAAGAAGTACGATCCCTCTGATCTGTTCCTTGTAGCAAAGGGAGTCGGGTCAGAGGATTGGGATGATTCTCTCAACTGCCGGAAATAATTTTGGCTCTGACTACGTGATACATTTTGTTTCCAACGTGTAATCTACGACAAGGTTCCCTAGACCACATAATGATGTTTGTCTTTGTTTGATTCAGAGGGAATTGCCAGATCGAGACGAGCCCCGCCCAATAGGGGACTTCAGGGCAACCTTCTGCACTCAGCAGACTTGTAGTGCTCTGAATGGATTATCATCCGTATGGTTGACCCTGATTACCTGACCATGCCCATGGACGGTCCCATCGGTATTCTCCTGGATGCGAGATGCACTGGCATGATCCTGGCTTGGGTCGGGAAAGCATGACTTCGTGCCTGTTGGTGCCCTAGTGGTTGATCTTCTTGGTCCTTCCAGCTTTGCGCCTCAAACGAGCTGCTTTTCTTGCGCCCATCTGTAATAGTTGGCTCAATTCAGGGCTCAGACTCAAGCATGAGATGCCTACCTTCGCTTTCTCCTCCTCTAATCGTCGCCTCTCCTCAGCGGCCTTCTTCCGCTCAAGAGTTATTTCACGCCTCCTGTACACATGACTTGAGATCGGCAACTTTTCCTCGAGAATGGGATCTAAACTACAAACCGTTGCTTCTCGGCTTGCTTCTCCTCTTTGAGTTCTGTCTGCAAAAGTTTGATGGCTTTCGCTTTCTTTGTCTTTTCCATACGTTCGTCCCATTTTGTCTTTACTCCCTGTGGGAGATTGGAGCGACTGTGCGAACATTCAGGGATTGGTATTTCAGCATCTTACGACTCAAGGAAGTGGAAGCATACACTGTTGCTGTCTTTTGCGACTTCCAAGGTTTTCCTGACACTCGACCGCTCGAAGAAGAGGCTAACGGCAAGACAGAGGAGTCCTGGGGTAGCTCTCTTGTTTCCATAGTGATTTCTTGGGGTTCGTTTCTTCGTGTGAGGGGAAGCTTCTCGTACGAATCCCTTGCAAAGCTCTTCGTGGTGGGTATGAAGCCAACACCGTCCTCGAAAAACCTTCATTGGGCAGAGTCACGGTCACGCGTTATCCTCTCTTGTGACCGCCGTGACATGTCGCGTTGAGGGCAGCAAGCGAGCGGCACCTTTCCCCTTTGATTCCCCATTTCTATGACCGACTTCTATCCTCGATAATGGGAGTTCCGGGTCTCTGGGAAGTAAGCATCATTCTCCAACGCGTTACCTCATGATCTGACAGTTCCCTCATTTTCCTAGATCATCAATAAAGCTGGACATTCACATTCACTAGCTCAACTCTCCGTTGTCGAAGGTTTCGAGAAGAATGGCTCTGGTTTACGCGCTCTACGGATTGGGATAGATGTCAGTCTATGGTTCCAGCATTCTACCTTTTCAAAGGGAGGTGCAAATCCGCAAATTCGCTGTTTATTCTTTCGGCTATTGAACCTCTTGGAACTGCCATTCATCCCGTTATTCGTATTCGATGGGGGTGAGCGACCACCTATCAAACGTGGAAGTAAGATGGGTAAATCAGGATCCCACAATATGACGAAACAGTTCCAGGAATTGCTTGATCGTTTTGGCGTGGAATGGAGAATGGTGAGTACACTCGTAGCTGGTCACTTGAGGCGTTGTCGTGGTGACGGAATTCTGTAGGCACCTGGAGAAGCAGAAGCGGAGCTTGCTTATTTGAATCGGAAAGATATCATCGATGCAGTCATGACAGACGATGTGGATGCTTTAGTTTTCGGAGCCAAAACGATAATAAAGAAGTGTGTCTTCGTCGGATTTTTTTCAGATGCCTTACTAACTCATTGTCCCAGCTTGAGCCCCTTGTTATCCGGAAATCGGAATAACTGGGCATTGAATTCTGAAGGAAATCCAAGCAAGTCCCACACAATGGTGTGCAAAGCTGACGATGTCGCCAATCACCCACTCATAAGGCTATCAAAAGGCGGAATGATACTGTTTGCTTTACTTTCTGGAGGCGACTATGACGCTGTGAGTATTCCTTCCATTCTCGCGTGAGTGGTCTTCGTTCATGGGTTCTGGGTTCTGGTAGGGCGTCAAAGGATTTGGGCCACAGTTTGCGCATGGTCTGGCAAAGGCTGGATATGGAGACGAGCTCCTGCGGGCGTACACTCGCAGACAATGGGACGATATTCGAGTTTTTCTCATCGACTGGAGAGCTCGGATGAACGACGAGCTACACACAAACGCGGAAAATAGACTCCCCAAAAAGGCCCCAAGCACTCTCTATATCCCATCGGATTTTCCAGATCTCCAAATCTTGAAGTACTATGCGGAGCCAATCACCAGTGGAACAAAGAACCGCAGCGGAGGACAAATCCGTGATAATAAAGACTTGAGTCTCCCTCGGATTGCTGGTTACTGTGAGCAGTATTTTGACGAGTGGGGACACAAGTCGGCTATTATCAAACGGTTCCGGGACCTGGTTTGGCCTGCCGCTACGATGCGAGTACTGAGACGTGCAGCACTCGAGGCGGATCTGAACGAGAAGAACGATCGAATACAAAGTGGACGGGTTGATTTTGCGATTCGAGGCCCGCTAACTCCCTCGGTCGAACAGGGCGTTGGGACACCTGCCGCTTTGGTTAAAAGGTACCTTAATCCTGTTTATATGGATAGGATCGCGGAGGCCTTTGTCAATCGCGGACCTCAAGTCGGGAATAATATAATCGAAGAAAACGTACCGGACCCGCATCCCCTACTGGTCAAGATTGTGGGCTCTCGGCGACATGTCTCTGTCGATCACATTCTCGAGTACAGATTGGAATTGGACCCGTATCAGTTCGTGGAGCTCACGAAGGAAGGGATTGTTGGTAGTCGTCCTGATCCCCCGTTGACCGCAGGTGCCGGAGATGAGGAGATTGATAACATCTACGAAAAGGACCACCCTACGCAAAGCTCTCCGAAAGGCCCCAAGAAACCGCCTCCAGATCCGTACAGCCTCGTGCGCCTTTGGCTCCCCGCTTCGATCATACGACAGGTTCATCCGAAGCTCGTCAAGGATTTCGAAGACGCCGAGGCTGCGAAGAAAGCTGGCAAGCAGAAGACAGCGAGTCCTAAGAAGAGAAAGGGTAAAGAGAGGGCACGAGAGGAAAGTGATGAGGACGATGATGATAAGTCCGATACTGAATCTCAGGCTGCGCCACGCCCATCGCAAGGTATAACCAGCACCCCTCGACCAAGGGGAATATTCCGACAACCGCCACAAGCAAATTCACAACCCACAACACAACCTGCGTCATCATCACAGTCCACTTCGAAACCCTCAATCCAGCCTGCATCATCTTCGCAGCCTACCCCAAAACCTGCAATCCCATCCGCCTCACAGTCTACCCCTAAGCTCCCCCCACAAGCTACATCACAACCTCTACCGAAACTACCACCACCTCAAGCAACGCCAGTACCACGGACACCGCAAACAGTTCCACCCCAAGCAATCCCACCACGAGCGGTACCTCAAAGTGCACCCCCGCCACCACCCCGACCGGCACCTCGAACTACGCCACAGTCTGTACCACCACGGACACCCCAGGTTGCCAGGCAGGAAGTTCCTCGAGCTGCAGAACCTCCTCCAGCTCGACTTCCTCCCCCGCAACCGGTCGTTTTTCACACCCCTCAAACGAATCCGACCAGAGGCCGACGACTCCAGAAAGATATCTCTATCAATGCTATTTCTTCCCTTCCACAACGCGAAAGCGGATTCGTCTTCACATATCCTAATCCTGACAATCCAGATCATATTCTCCTAAGTGATGAGGAAGAGGAAGAAGAGGAAGCTTTGGGAGCGTTGGGCAATGTTCCACGACAGCCGGATTTGTCTTACCCTCCTCGTTCTACTCCGGCTGGACCGTCGCAGCCTAGTCCGTCGAAGGCGCGGGGGGAAAGACAGGCGACTCAGCTCGCGCAGATTATGAGAGTTGCTTCATTGGATTTGGGAAGCTCGCAACCTGCAGTGCGTGAACCCGAACCAGCTGTGCCTCAGGACCCGGTGCTCGTACCTCTACCTACACCACGTCCTACTCAGCGACAGCGGCGCCCCGGAGCACCTACGTCTACACCACCGCCTGTGGCGAGTTCGAGTAGAGCGCCCATTCGCAATATACCAGCACCATCCGCGTCAGAACCAATGGAGCAAGATGAACGTCAATCTCAATCAGAATCACAACACGCAGAGCCTCCACCAAGTCGGTTTGATGTGTTTATAGATCAGATGCTCGGAGTTGGAGAAATCGACGGGTTCGGGAAGGGCAAACGTAAAGTTACGAAACCGCGCGGTGGTGGTCGTGGTGGAGTGAGGAGATCAAATGTGGATGATGGTCAAGGTCCTACTAGGAAACGGAGAAGGGTCACGCCTGCCGTGCCGGCGGGTGTGGGTATGGGTGGCCAGGATACTATGGATCCTGCGATGCCACCGATGCCAACTCCAACACCTACGAGGACGATTAGAGAACCAGAGCCGTTCCCAGATATCCCGAATTTTGCGCCGTATCCAGCGGCGTCTTCGTCTACATCATCAAGAATAGTCCCAGCAGTAGCAACGACTTCATCTACATCGGCATCGGCTTCGACATCGACAACGAAATTTACGTCCTCATCGCAACCTTTGACTTCGAAGGATGAATCAAGAAGAAGACCGATACCGCGGGATAGAAGTATCACGTATGTTCATAGTGATGGAGGGGACACGGATACCGAGATGAATTCGAATCCGAATTCGTTCGCTCCCGCTGTTGTTCGGTCGAAACAGAAGCAGAAACGATCTATACCCTCGGATGCGAGTATCATTTCTATCCATAGTGATGATGAGGGTCCTGGTCCTACTGGTCCTTCTTCATCTGCACCTGCGGCGTTGTCGTCTCATCAGCATCATCAAATGCATGTGGATGATTCCGGGGGTGGGGGGATGGCGTTCAATTTGAATGTACCGGGGCCTTCGCAGACGGGTGGGATATTGAGAGATGGAGACGAGGATGATATGGTGATTGACCTCACTTGAAAAAGGCGTTGGATTTGTTATCGCTTTCTTTTGGTTGACCGTTCTCCCCTTTTATAATTGGCCGTGTATAGGGGACGATGGCGACGAGAAGTGATGAACGAATCGCTGAAATACTACGGTATCGATCTGGGGCGAGTTATCTATTCTTCTTGATTCTTGATTCTCAGTCAGATGTACACTTTCATCAGTATTCTTGGTTTCTGTTGTTTGAACTTTACTCGCCGTTTCCGAATTCTTTTTCTTTGCAATCGCGCTCGTTGTGTTATTGATTTGATTGCTTACCGTAAACCGAGGAGCAAGTTCCTTGGTAAAGATTCTTTTAGTACCAGCTGGTGGATGTGTCCATCATAGTTAGCTTAAGAAGGTGTAGATAAAAATGAGATTGAATTTTGTGAGAGTATGTACGGTATATATATACATGTATGATACAGGTAGTCGACAGCTGTCTAATGTCCATCTCCGTCTCCGTTTCTTGCTGTACATGTGTGTATACACACCGGAGGATAATTTGAAAGGTATACGTACATGTCATTGGCAGATGGGGCTTACCAACGAGATGATCTGGTCAACTTCGAAAGAAGCACGGTTTGTGAATCGGTATCGTGTTTGGGGATCGCGCGTTCGGGAGATATTTAAATGAAAGCAAAAGAAGCTGTCAAAGCGAGCCTGACAGACGACCAGAGAGTGCGACGGTGAAAGTGTGGAGATTACCGTTTTGTCAGTTGGGATCTGGGGGGTGTCGCTTCTGGAAATAAGGTGACTAGGACGGGGGGGAGGGAAGATCAATCAGGATTTGTTGCGAATTTTTGGGTTCTGCGAGAAGATGAGTTGGGCACGAGATGCATGTGGGTGTGGTCTGGAAGCCGGATTCTGTTGGGCTGGTTGGAGTAAGCTTGGGGTGCTAGAGCAGACATTGGACCAAAAACGGGAGATTTGGGGAGCGATTTAATTATCATGAGCCGCCGCCACTTGACATGGAGTGGTAGATGGGCAAGAGTATTTATAAGATTGGATGATGGTGGGTGGAGAGAAGTGCGTATGATTGAATGAGCACGAGGTGAGGTGCGTTTATTGAGATGGGGGATCTGTTTCGAGTGGACGGAAGGTTGTGTATTGTACGACTGGTTTTGGGATAGGATGTGAACTAGCGGTTTGGATATGACGAAGGTGTATCAGAAGACGTGATGGAATCAGGACGAAAGGGCTATGGTGCGAGAAGAGTGTCGGGGAGAATACGAATTTCGGTGTGCAGTGGGAGACATTAGGGTCGGGATGATTTATGGGATAAGAGATTGAGGCCGGAGGCGTGGGGTTGGGTGAAGCTAACGGGTCGGGAGAACGATGATAGTTGTTACGAGGGGAGGCTTAGATGGATGAGCGAGTTGGCAGGATGAATAGAATGAAAAAGATGACATGGATGACATATTACGAGATTTGGGGGAGCAAGAACCGGAGATATGGGAAAGAGGGGTGTGTTCAGGAATAGTCTGGCGGGATGAGGAGCGAAAAAATTTGCAGCGAGGGCCGGGACGCGATGTGCAGCACAGTCAGCGGGGGCGACGGAGGCTTTTGGAGGGCATCTGCTCAGAGAGTGATCATCGAGACTTGTGCAAGCGCCGAGAGATAACACCGACTACTGAGTGGTGCACGTTTGCGGGGGATCCGGAAGAAAGAGACGGCGGGTGCTTGAATAGGAGGCCGGCCGACCCCGCCATCCCGACCGACTTTTAGAGAGGATTGGCAAGGTATTTGATAATGATGAATGGGCCTTCGCATCGGCCACGGGCGCTAGACGCGAGTGCATCTTTCACTGTTGGCTGGTGGCGGCATCTTTCCTCTCTTCTTCACAAGGGTATACCCCCCTCCATCTTCCCTTTCCTCCTCCCGCCCTCTCCCTCCTCTCCCCAAACCCGGTATTCTCGTCAGGCCCCGAACAATAGCTCCTCTGCATGCAATGACTTCAAACATCGACTCGAGACCCCATGAAGATCATCTCAGGTTTCTTCTCGACCAACGCGCCGCAAGAGCTCACATCCCCGGACGTTTTCCCTCCCAGTCCGACTTTTCTGATTCCCCTTCTCTTTATAGTCATGCACACTTTTCGCCCCGTTCCCAGTCTTTTGACATCCAAGATAACGACTTTTCCACTCCCTCCTCTTCCATAATCTACCCCTCACACTCAAGGATGAACTCGGCTGACATCCACTCCCCGCACATGTCAGACAGGGAAAGACTCAACTACCCAGACGCGAGCACTCTCGACCTCGAAGACGATGCCCGTTCTCCCTATGACTACGGCACCCTTCACGAAGAGGACGAGGATACCTCCGGAGAGCAAAGCGACCCAACAGACGAGGACTTTGAGGAGCACCGCGTTAGTGCTTACGGCCCAAAAATGACCGTTCACTCTCGCGCTCCTTGGGAGACCGGCGAGGAGGATGATAACAACAACGATAACCTCTCCTCCTCCCTTTTCAAGAAACGGTCAAACGACAAGTCCCAAAAGTCAGATCAGCCAAAGCGTACTTGGGGTTTAGTGTCCCGCACAAGTACAGATGCACGCCCCAGCATGGAGTCCCTCCGTTCTCAAACAAAGCCAAAACACTCTTTTGAGACAGCCTCCTCTCTCTCATCCAACGGCGGTGCTCTTCTGTACGTCTTGTCTCTTCTTGGCCACCGCCCCCCGATCTTGTCTTACCTTTTTGCTCCCGTAGTGCTCTTGCTCAGGCTTCCATGTCCTCTACCTCTCTTGGAATGGCCCCATCACCACAGTCCAGTCTCAGAGACAAACTCTCCCTACCACGCCTACGTTCACGAACAACCTCAAACACAAGAGTGCTCTCCAAACTAGAGCCGATTGATACACGACCCATGACCCCAAACGCTCCCTCATTCCCTCTTAATGCATCACCCATGTCACGCCTCAGAGCCACCTCCCCATCAGAATCGGTATTCTCCCGCATCGATTCAAGACAGACCATCTCCGGTCCTCCTTCCCCGCATACACCCCTACATGAATACACTCATCCCTACGCCAATCCAGAACTCGTTCGGGATTTTCCTACCGATCCCCCTTCTCAACAACATTTAGACGAGCTCCACGCCTTGGCACACTCTCCCTCTCATTTCTCCCCCCACGTCGGTCGCAGTGACTCAAACGCAACCCTCACAGACACAAACACCAGCATCTCTCATTCCAGTATCACCACCTCGTCAACTTCGTTGACCCCAGTCACTTCCATGTCCTCTATGCAGTCCAAGAACGACTGCTCCCTTCCTTCTCCTCGATCCCCTTTCATTGGCAAGAGCATATCTGCCCCTATGTCCGTCAACAAGTCCTCCATCAGAACGTTGCCAGGGACCATTCATATGAGTGGGACCCCCAGTTCCGCAACCAGTATCAATAATAAGCGGGACACAAAACTTCTTCCAGGAGTTCCTGTGGGTGTTCCAGGCTGGGGTGAGAGTTCGGGCGGGAAGACCATCAAACTTATTTCGCTTGAAGAAGCCCAAGCCCGTGAGAGGACCCGCAGTGCGACGGTCAATGCCTCATCGGGCACCATGTCTCCCACTTCAAACCGGCCCGTGGATTATGAGCCATTACCAAGTCCTTCGACGCAATCTTCGGGTTGGTCGCGTATGCGTTCAACAAGTTCCAGTAGCTCACGGCCCAAGAACCTACCCACTCCCCCTGCCCTCGACCTCAATCAGTTCTCTTTTCCTGCTCCACCAGACGGTGCAACTACACCGTCAGATCATGGTTCCATCACTGGTGTCCCTACAAAGGGCATCGTGCGGAAAAAGAGCGGTTTCATGAGGCTGTTTAATGGCAAGGAACGATCGCCGCCACCGCCTATGCCAATGATCTCCACCAGCGTGGTTGTGTCGCCTTCCCCTGTCTTAGCCGCCCGTAAAGGTTCCACTCATCGTGTGCCTGTCCCCTCAATCACCCCGTCCCTCCTCGAGCCGCCAGATAGTGCTGGGTCACATTCATCTTCTGGAGATTCCCGATCTGACAGGGACTCGCCGAGTTCTTCCCTTCCGTCTCGGGCCCACTCTAGCGCGAGTGCGAGGAAAAACGTGCATGGTCTTTCGATTGTGACAAAGTCATCCGTGGCGAGTTTTTCTGATAGCAAGTCTCACCGGCGGTCCGCCTCGCCTAGTGCGAGTGATGCTACGCATATACCTGTCACTCCGACGACGGCGCCATCCAGCAGCGAAGGGAACCCGAGTTATCACGTCAACATCAACAGCAGCAGCAATACCAACAATAATAATCATCTGGTCCCTAACAGTGCCCCTCCAGGATCGGCAGAGTTTGTTGCATTGAAGCTGCGCCCGGTATCCACAATGTTTAGCTCTGGGTTCTCGGAAGAGTTTGTCGACCGGAATTCGGGTGATCGAACTCGACCATCGCTTGAGGCTGATTCAGGAACACCGACGACTGCGACGTCTGCATCTGCGACATCCCCATTGAGCCCCGCTTTTACCGGAGTCGGGATTGGTGTAGGTGTTGGACCGCAGTCGAGAACGAGTGAGGACAAGTCGATATATGTCAGTATTGCGCCGCATCAGGACGATCAGTCTACTGTGATCCAGGCGTTGCAGGAACAGATTGCAACTTCGAGACGGGCATGGCAGAGGCAGATTTGGGAGTTGGAAGGACAGGTGAGGGATTTGACGGCTGAGGTGGAGGAGTTGAGGAATGTGGACCGTATGGCGGAGTATTGTGTGGCGTGTGGGAGGGGGAATATTGGGAGGCCATCGGGAGGTGGTAGTGGGAGTGATGGAGAGTCGAGGGTTGTTGAGGATTTGAAGAAGGCGGGTGTGAGAGTTGGAGGTGTCGTTAATAGGCCGAGAGCGAGAACGGGTGTTGGGTCGAGGTTTGCGAGTGGAACTTAGAAAGTCGGATTATTTTCTCTGATTTTTCTGTGGAGTTGTTCGTTCGTTGCTGCCTTTGACTTTGAGGCATGATGGCCTCACCCCAACTTGATGCTGTGATTTGCAGTCATACACACCCACATCTCCTTTTGACCTTTCTACGTTCGTTGAAAGTGTTCAATCGTCCGTTCGTTTTATATACGCTACGAGGCTCTCTTCCTATTACTACTACACTTTGCATTTTTTTTCTTTCTTTTTCTTCTCTCGATTTCAACGTTGTGTTCGTAGTTTTCCTTTTACACTTCTTACTGGATCCGGGAACCACCTTTCTCCGTACATACATCTCTCTCATCTCGTTGTTTCGGTGGGTGGCACTGGCTGCATCTGCATTTTCTTTCTTCGAATTCGTTTTATACACTTTCTTTTTTCTTCATCTTTCGTTTGTTCTCTTGTCACTCATAGGGTCGGATTTCCCGGAAGTTCTCTTTGGTTTTTCTCTGTTTCGTGTCTGTTGTTTTTATTCATATTACATATGTAGTATCGATTCGCTATAATTCGATTCCCCCCCAAACCTACCACCTACTACCTCTGATGAATATCATCCTTTCTCACTCACTCACTCTCACATGTCATGTCTCTCACACACATACTCTCTCTCTCCTCAACTCATGGTCGCATTTTTGTCTTTGTCGGGCTCCTTGGGTTGCCTCTTTTGTTAGATATTGTAATATCGTTCGCGTTTTGTGATCATTTTACGCCCTCGCTTTTACTACTTCTTTTTTTACTCTCATGATCACCCCTCATTGTAAGATCCCGTCCCTCATTCAATTCATTCGCGAATTTCGTGTTTCGACTTCTTCATCATTCCTTGCTCACTCTCTCACTCTCATACTCACTTCTCACCATCACCGTCATCACCATGATCATTCATCACTATCACGACCCTTTCCTACTATCTACCCCTCTCTCTGTCTTTCTCATTCGAATATTCAACGGGCCCGGAATTCGCACATGTACATTATTTGCATGTCACGCCATTTTTCTCTCTTTCTTTCTCTTTTTTCTTCCTTTCGGTATTCTAATCGAAATTCTTCTCTCCTCTCCTTGACCACCTTTCAATCAAATAGTTTGTTTGTACATACATACATACATACATACATTCGGCATTCCTTTTTCCGTGTTTCACGGTTTCATGGTTTCCAAGCACTAAAGTGTTCTTTTCGTTCTATCGAGACACTCTACCGAATATTCGATTCATTCTCTTTTTACTTTGTCCTTATATCACCCCCTGGTTCACAATACACAATAAATGGTACATATACGTATATACTGGTACCACCCAGCTAAAGGTAGTAGGCCGCTTGTGTTCGCATCGTACATCCATACCCGTGGTTGCTATTATTGTTTTTTTGTACCTTTCGCTCACGGATATTCCACGTACGTATACGCACGAATGCACATGTATAAACTCTGCATGATTCGCCGTGATGTACATTTCAGTCCGACCGCGGATCTTTGTTCTCAAGGCCTGATCATATGCACATGCGCATGCATGAGCGTTATAACTTATCAGTACCGGTATCGGTATTGCAGGACCTGACAGGCCTGACCGAGGAAGTGGTTTCATGTCACCGTGTTCCAATGTCGATATATTTGTGCAAGTGCGCGAAATTGTCCACATGTATAAGGTTCATAAGGGAAGACCTTGGGGGTCTGGGAGTAAATTATTAGATAGCATCAATATCATTCATCGACATCTCGGGGGCTCGTTACCGTGAAAAGTCCGTCCAGTAAAGGGTCAGGGTCGACGGAGAAGGAGAAGAGGAAAAAACAAAAAGGGAGGGAAAGGAGCCAGCGTCAAAGTGCAGGGGAACAAGAGGCCAGGGTAGAGTTTTTAACCCTCATCACCAAGAAGCCATCCGATACCTTTCTGCAATACCCTGGATGCCTGAGCTGAAACTTCCGATCCATCGTGGTGCCCACTTCTGTTACTCCCACTCCTGGGACGCTGGTAGTCGTCCGAGAGTAGTGAACGCCCTTTTGCGCCGACTCCGAATGTGAAGTTTGCAGCGGCGTTGAAGGCTTTGTTGGCGAGTGCCGCAGCTTCAGGGGCGGCACTGACGAGTGAGGAAGAAGGCACGTGGAGTTGTTGGAGTCGTGCTGTGAGTGAAGTTGTTGTCGAGTGGTTCTGGTTGGATCGTTTGTGTTTTTGGGTGTCAGAGTCGAGAGAGACTCCACTCTTCTTGGCTTCCAATCGAGCTTTTCGTTCCTCGATATCCTCCGAATCAAGTTTATGGAACGCGCGGAGAAGATCGACTAGTTGTTCAGGCGGACAAAGTTCGAGTGCGTGACCGAGGAGGGTTAATTTCTTTTGAACGTCGTCGAATTCCGGATGTCGACCTAGTTGGAAACAGGCGACCCAACATACTTACACTTGCCAATCCCGGACTTTAGGTACTCTGTCACTCCGTTCCCATTCGCTCACGACCATTCGATACAATTGACGAGTTGCGGAGTTCCAATGACGGTTTTCGACCATATCGTTCGCTTGTTTCGTATGCCCTGTCGAAATCATCCGTTTGCAGGGCTGTATCTGCCAACATGGCGAGAGTTTTGACTTCGGCGACAATGTCCCCGCGAAAACCGAGCTTGTTGACTAGGTCAAGTATGACTTTGGTGTGCTTGTATGCATCGCCATTGCTCGAGAGGACCCGCGAGACTAGGGAGAGACGATCCTTAGTGAGGCGGATCTCGATCGGAGATATTGGAATTCCGGGACGTGACATGAGGTTGAAGGAACATAGACGGGATGTTGCTTCGATGAATTCTTTCTCTTTTGTGATTCGTTCCGAAGGTTTGGGGACATCAAGACTACAAGAACGTTAACAATGCAGGGTGGAGTAGATGAGAACCACTAACCAATCATATGCTAGCTTCATATCACCGAAGTGGTAATTTCCAGATGAAGCATTATCGATNAAACTGACCTACGTGAAGCACGATAAACATATATCTTCGATGACGTTCGCCTCTCCAGATCTAAATTAGTCCCCTTTGAGCGTAGGAGGTTCTTCGCAATGTCGAATCCTGCAGAATTTCACTGGTCAGTATTCACCTCTGAATAGTATGAACTCCAGAAACCTACTTCCTGCGCTTATAAGACCAGCGAAATAAATACGACTTACGTCGTCCTTCGACAATAAACAAAATGCGCCCCTCAACCCACTGTCCCCAGATCCAGCCAGTTTGAGCATATCTTCCAGCAACCATTCCCAATCTTCCAGAGATTCCAACTTGTCGTCTGCACCTCCGGCCTGCCGTGCCATCCTGTTGGCCCAGGCACGCTGCTCCATAATGTTACCATTGCTTTGTAAGAACCAACGAAGTGGTGCGGGGACACTCCAACGCGAAAGTATCTCTCCCGACTCAAGATGTACGTCAAGAACGTCTAGCGCACGGGAAAGAGATGTTGATGGAAGGGGTTTGAAAAAGAGAAGGAGGTCGGATGGGGTACACCGTGGTCGGGTTGTAGATGGCACAACAAATGCACCAAGAGACGCAATGGTCGTGTCAGCCTCGTCAGCCTCATCTTCGTCGTCGGGTGTTTCCCACGCGGGCAAACACTCAAAGATGCGGCTCATAGTCGGCCAGGAATCTAACTTGTCGCTACCGTAGAGGCAGGCCAAAGCGATTCGAGCCATGTCTTCATCGTCTTTGATAATCCTTTGCGCGGGCGGGAGTGTCGGTTTTGAGGCCTCGAATATAGCGGCGACGATTGGCAGGGGTGCTTCAAGCACGTATTGATACAGGAGGCGGGTTGGAAGGGATGGATCGGGCTGGCCAGCACGCTCTGCGCGGGATTCCAATACGAATAAGTAAGGCATTACAAGGCGGTTGATGTCTCGATGAATCGTTTCTGGGGCTGAATGAGCCAGATATGCGTGAACGGCTTCTGAGGGCTGTAATGCCTTCCAGCGTTCCAATGTCCAATCTTCCGCCATTGCGTTCCCAGAAGGAGGAGCGGCGTCGTAAACGAGACGAGAGAGAAGGGAGAGTTCTTCTCCTACTTCATCGAGGTCTGCAACACCTTGAGACGCAGCGTGTTGGACAAGAGAGAGCGCAACGTCAACCATTCCGGTGGAGTTTATGATACGCTTTATCCTCTCACGATACCAGTCGGAGAGTTCCCTCGAAGGTAGAAGTTCAAGTTGTGAGAGGGTGTCCTCGTGGTCCATCCGGGGTATATGGTTTGGTAGAAGCTGGGTATAAACTGCCTGAATTTCAGGTTGCTCGACCCAATCGCGTTCGTCTCTCCATGATTCCATCCGTGGTTTGACTTCCTTCTCCAAAACGGAGTCGAGTGCAGGGAGAAAGTCCCGGTATAGTGAAGCGGGCGTGTATTCCGGAATACTGTCGAGAATGGCGAATCGGTCAGGCCAAAGGGAGGAGCCATGTTTGTCCAAGACTACTCGGAGAGCAGTGAAATGCTCCAACGAGGCAAGTAGACATACATTGTCCAATAGAGCGTCGACCAAGAACGAAGTCAAGGTGAAAGGGGGAGGTTCAGCAGCGACTCCAGATTGTGTTGAGCGTGACTTTCTGATCGAACTGGTATTGTCAGCCCAAGGGTCATCCACCCATTCATCGTCCACCTCTTCCTCTTCCATTATTGCACCACTCTGAGGGTAATCCTTCCATATCTCCACAAAGGTATTCAGCCTATCCAGGCGTTCCAACAAAACCGCACGCAGCTGACACAAATGCGCATCCGAGGGCTCACCCCGGAAATGCGACGTCAGGGAGGCTTGCCTCCTTTGTGCTTCTGTTCGACTACTCGGTCCACCACCTCCTACTTCTTCTTCCTCGACTAGAGCTGAATGGCTGTCATAAGCTATGCGACAACGTTCGAGTGCAGGTTCTGTCCGTTTGAGTCCTAGGTCGAGTAATGACCGCTGCACAGTGGGATCCTCAACCAAGCGGTCCACACAGGCAGCAGTAACCCATAGGTCGTCTGAAACATCAGTCAGGCATTCGGTGACATCTTGCAGCGTAATAAGTTCATCTGAGATGCTAGACCACCGGACGTAGGGATCTTGTGAAGAGGAGGCTGAGGAAGCCATAGACGTATTGGAGGAGTTGTGCGGACACGTGGAAGCGCCCGTGCTATTTATTCTGGTTGGCGACAAGCCTTGGAGAAGCAGCGTGCCTGGGCGATTGGGAGGTAGAGGCGACGTGTCACTCAGCCGCAAAATCGTGTATATGGCCCCTTGCATCATCATTTTACTAGCTACAGACAATGTGACATTATCTACAAACTGGCGGAGTCCCCGACGGCCTGCACGCACAAGGGCGGCTCACAACACGTTTATGGTCAGGCGTTGGGATGTTCGGGGTTGTATGCAGGGTCTGTTGGCATGGCAGAGCACTTCATAGCCAAGCCGAGGGTATCCATTCATCCGTGATCATCAGAAGAGAGTCTCCTGTATAGACAATGAGCAGGACGTTCATAAGTGTGAGCTTTTGATGACTAACCTCATCTCGCAGGTACTCCCCAACATCCCTAAGAGTTTTATTATTGATAAGAGAGTAGAAATAGACCTGTGGAAATGGGACGTACGCTTGATGGAAGACAATAATCGACGTGGGGTCAAGTTTTCTTGTGTCAACTGTTGACCTCGCCGTCACTCCGAAGCCCTGGGAGAAATTCAATAAGGTATAACTTGGGGATATACTATGACACCCACTAAAGGAACGTCGTTCATAGCAAACACGACAACGCCTTGATGTTCTGGTGTATCCTCGGTTATTCGCCCGAGATGTGCCTTCAGCACATGGTTCCCATACAAAAACGGCATTTCGCCGTTGGGTTTTATCCAAACCTGTGGGACCATGTTCAGACCTCTGAGCAATTACAGTATTTGAAGTTTATCGGATACCTTATATTTGGCGTATTGTGCAAGGTAGTCGAGCGCGGTGATATGGAGCTTGAACTTGCCACTTTTTGAGAACTTCCCGAAGCATGTACCCAAACTGACGAGATTCGGTCGAGCAACAGAGATACCAAGACGCATAGAGGATTCAGAAACATAGAAAACTCGGTCTTTGTGGAGACGGAAACAATATGGTTCATCTGGTCGGTCAATGAGGTGAACCAGATTTTTGCCCTGGGTGAAAATGAGTAATCGAACGATAGCAAATGGTTATTAGGACTCACGATGTAGTTGGCCAACTTTGTAAACACTGCCTTACTCTCTTCTTCAGTCAGAGGTCTCATTTTGTTGTTGGATTGTTGGAATATACCGTTCGTCGAGATGAAGACGAGGATTGAAACCAAATTGAAACGAAAGCCACCTGGAATCTGAGCAAAGTTTATGCAGATCTTGCCGAGCCAATCTCGATCGAGCTGCGTTTGGCGCCCACTACCATCATGCACCGCGGCTGGCATTCACTCAGGCTTACATCCACACTACACTCACCTCCCCCCATGCATCCTTGAACGCACCCTTTCGCAAACTCAACATACCGCGCATACACGCTTGGAGTAGTTCACTCCATCGTCTCCTCGTCTCAATTCCTCAAGATTGCCACCTCGTTCTAAATGTCTAGCCAACCGTTCTCGTCTTTCCCCGCCTTCACCTCGTTTCCTGACTTGGACCCCGGACCAAGCAAGGCATCCTCCTCCAAGAAAGAGGAGCCACTTAAGAAGGAAAGGTCTCGTAATAAAGGGGAAAGAAGCAAGGACAAAGAGAGAAAGAAAGAAAAGAAAACGAAACACCGGAGGAGCGAGCATGATGTCTCTGACGAGGAAAGGCCACGACGTAAGAAAGAACGCAAGACGAGGGACGAATACGATCGCAACCATGATATGGTTGAAAACGAGGGCGGATATCGTCCACCCATCGAGACCTCTACAGGTCCCAGTCTACTATTCTACTCTGACAGGACTGGCGACCAGCTGAATGTCACGTACGGGAGCCTTCACGCTGGTGATATACCGCGATATTACCTCATTTGTCGTGAGTATTCTCTATTTACTTACGGCGACGGCTGAAGAAACATTCAGGTGGGAGGAAGATTCTTGGACTTCCTACTGAGACCGTCGTTCATCGAGGTCGATACGACATCTCTACAACCTATGGTGGTGGAAAGCGAAAGGTACGCGTCATCATGCATAAGGAGTTACTAGGAGCTCACATTTACTATTCCGAAGCAACCTTCGCTCACTGACCCATCATCGAGGCATCTACTAAACGCTCCTCCGACGCGAAGACTCATCACGTCTTCAGAGGATAAACACAAGTATCAAGAAATCGACGGCTTCCTCCGAATATCTTCAGGAAAGAAGCGTTCTGGCTCACCGTCCTACCGCTCTATCACACAGCCCAAGGACAAGCTCTACAGTGACGAGTCGGATACCTCTGAGGACGATGGACCTGAGAGCTCCGACTCCGAATCTGACACTACACCATTAACGTCATTACAGGCCACTCTCAAGGAACTTGAACAGAAACTAACATCAGACCCAAGTTCCATTCCGACATGGCTTTCTCTTCTGATCTATTCCCTCTCGTCTATACCCCTTCTCTCCAAGAACTCAGTGAAAGCACGTGCCGAAGTTTCGTTATCCATCCTTTCGCGTGCCCTTTCCGCGCATCCATCTAATGCTAACTCCGTGTCCCTTCATCTCAAACGTCTCGACGCCGGTTCTCAGATTTGGGCCGAATCCAAATTGGCGTCTGAATGGGAGGAGTCCCTCAGGGCTGTCAAAGGGAATGAAATCTGGCTAGAGTGGTTAGATTGGAGAATCAGGAACGCTCAGAGTGGGTATGGGATGGATGGGGTTGCTGAAGATGTGCAGCGGGTTTACGGGGCCATGAGAACGAGGGCGGTAGGGAGAGCTGAAGTTGGCGAAGAGATTGAGCTTGCCTTGTTACGGGTCTTCTGGCGAGCTGCCATTGCCGTTCGAGATGCAGGTACGAACCGGTGGTCGATGATCACTGAGCTTCAAAGAAGTTATGTCCTAACACCATACTCTGCATAGGTTATATTGAACGAGCGACGGGGATGTTCCAGGCACAAGCCGAGCTGTGAGTGGAAATACTGTCGGTGTTCCTAGGTGTCGACGTCTCTCTGACCAGATAAATTTTCTTCTACTTTTGTCGTCCATGGAATTGGATTTGCGTGTCCTAGAATTTTCAAGATCCCCAAGTGGCTATATGTGGCATCCTTTGAGAAACAGTTGAACAAACTCGAAGAGTTTTGGGAGAGTGAGTTTCCCCGAGTGGGAGAACCGAATGCCGGAGGTTGGGAATCCTGGTACTCCTCATCTGGTCCAGCTCAATGGGATCCATCGGCCGCATCCCTCGCCCGTGTCTCTCAGCAACAGCCTCCACTACGACAACAACGAAATCAACTTTCTAACACCGTTGCTGCGGATGCATATACTCGGTGGGCTGAAGACGAGCTCAGGATGGATCGTGACCAAGCACATCACTTCCCGACTCGAACGACCGGTGACGATCAAGGGGAGGAAGATCCCTACTCGACGATTCTCTTCCCGGATCTACGGCCGTTCCTCGTACGGATTCGTTCAATCAAAGCGAAGAAAGTTTTTCGGCTTATCTGGCTCTCGTTCCTCGGTTTGCATATACCCGGGTTACAGGGATTGATATGCCCCCCTTTCGACGAGTCACGAATAGGAAACCCTGGAACTTTGCCTGAAGACGGTGATTCTCGCTCACGGTCCGATTCGTCTTTTGACGACCGATGGAATTGCACATATCTTTCATCTCCAAGTTACTTATCCAATATCTTCCCCCTTCATGCTAGGAGTCACCTCAATCGTATTACGGCGGATTCACAAGCTGGAGTCTTGATCGGTCGAGAGCGTGATTATTCGAGTGTTTTTGGTCCGATTAAGGAGTGGAGTTATGGGGTGTTCGGACCTCTGGATGGGGTTGGGAAGAATCAGTGGAGGACATGGATGAGTCAAGATCTTGAAGGCGTGGATCTGGAGTCTGTCAGAAGAGTGTTTGAACAGTGTCGGATGGAACGAGAAGCTGGGAATGACGAGATTGGGGGTGAGAAGGAATGGGACGTTTTGATGATTGCTTTTGAAACGGCTGTCAATGCGAAGAAGTAAGTCCTGAGATGTTCAGTTTCATGCTCTCAGATTTTCAGGGACGTCGAACCTCCAAACTGATGATTTTTATTTTTGGATCGGTTTCGGATTGACTTGCAGTGGTTCGAAGATCTCAAAGACGCTCTTAGCCAAGGATCAGACCTCATTGATACTTTGGGCTGCACATGGTCGTATCGAGCGTATTCGGGGACGACTGGAGGAAGCACGCAAATTATACCAGACGGTATTGACATCCACTCCTCCAGACCGTGCTGGGCAAAGCGTCCTCTGGTGGGATTGGGCGGAAATGGAGTGGCTCTCCGGACGTTCGGAGGCAGCCATCGAGGTCCTAGTTAGATCTGCAGGCTCGCAGGGGGCAAGCGGGATAACGATTCTCAGGACAAAACGTCATTTCGAGGATTCCATATCTCAGTGCCCCTTATTCCGGTGGAAGGAACGAGAAGGATGGATCAAGATGAGAGCACTTTTGGAGTTGGTGACATCTTCTATCGGTGCTGCTCTGGGGACGATTGACGTGCATTTGGCGAGGATGAAAACCGGGACGGTCGAACATGAGAGCCTGACGGCGGCCTCGTTGATGCTGGTGTACCATCACGGAACAATCTTGAAAATCCGGTACCGCCTCTTGTGCTGAGAGGGAGAGCAGAGAGAGCGATTGAGGCTTATCCTAATAACACGTTCGTGTTGGGTATGTTTCTGGAGGGTGAGAAAGGACAGGGAGTTTTTGGACGAGTGCGTGCTATGTTGGGCGGGGATGGAGCGGGTTGTGGAGGAAAGTCAGTGCCGAGAAGGGTCTGCGAAGTCTGGGTTGCCTCATGGGACAAGGGCCGCTGGGAGGCTGAGGTGGAGAGGACCCGGAATGGGCTTTCAGCAGGAGTGGAAGACGAACGGTGCGTGGTAGTTGCTAATTCTATTTCATTGTTAGAGTTTGGGGTAAGTACTGAAACATGTTTTTATTCGTGTAGGTGTCGGGGGAGCTCGGTGCTATGGAGAGTGTATCTGGAGTTTGAGATTCGGATGGGACAGACGGAGAAGGCAAAGAAGTTGTTATTCCGCGCGGTGAATGAATGTCCGCTGGTGAAAGGTACGAGGATTCCAGTCTAAGATGACGATGTGTGTTTGGATCTAACGCTAACTACTGTAGAACTGTATCTGCTGGCATTTGGGCCCCTCCGGAGCGTGTTTACGGATCGGGAGCTGAATGACTGGGGAGAGAATATGGTTGAAAAGGGAATCCGGATGAGGCGGGGATTGGATGAGGCGTTGGAAGGATGGAGGGGAGCACATGGAGAGGGGATGGAAGAAGCGCAGGATGAAGGGGAGGTGGATGAGATTGAGTACAATGCGAGCGAGCTGAGGAGACTGAGGCCGTATTAGAGAGGTCAATCACAATAAGAACCAGTGTAAGAAAGAGTAAGGAAGTGTATAAGGGTGTCATTGCAGCATGGTATCGGCCCTTCGATCTCGGGAGTAGAGACATTAGATTGAGGATAAGAGCCGAGGAAGGCGTTTAATTATGCAAAGGGGCCAAACAAGCGCAAACGTGTTTGTGATACCGGGGGTGGCCAAATACCGACAAACAGAGAGAGGCGAGGACGACGGGAATCGAGACGCATACAACGAGACAACAAGCGACCACGCAGGAGCAAAGAGTCCCACCATCGGCCACAGGGACGACAACAGTCAGAGGGAACCCAGCAACTCAGGCGCATACATCCACCCACGAGGCTCCCTCGACTCAGACTCGACGCTCGCTCGTTTTTTTTTTCCTCTTCGTAAGAGCGACAACCCCCCTTCCTATTCCATTCTCTCCCTCATAGGGTACCACAACTCTCCCTCTCCCATTTCTCACACTTTCGCAGGTCTCATGTCAACCTGTTAACTCCAGATCCCGCTAATCCGCTCTCTCCTTGACCCGCACATTATCAGGCCCTCTTTTGGCCATAATCTCACCTTCAACCCCCTTTTCAGTCCTCGTCAACCAAATGACTACAGTACCTGCCCCCACAATAGTTTTTTCTCGCGAAGAATGGGCAGACACTGATTTTGATCTCCCCGACGGAGACCCTATTCATGCCGCATTCGACAAGGAAGACGACGAGGACTGGGACCTCGAGATGGACCTAGGAAAGACAGGCGGCGCAAAGCTCAAAATAAACTCTGAATCTTCCACCCCCATCCCACAAATTTCAACAAACGTGCCCCGCATGTTCACCATCCGTCCGCCCATCTACTCTCCTTCGTCCACGTCGTCCACAGCAACAACCACCGACGACGATGATGACGAAGGCGTCTCCACAATCAAGCTCGCCGCCCTGCCAAAGCCTGTCTCCAAACCTCCTCCTTCCGCAACAATAGACGAAGATTTCGAAGATGGCTTTGCTCTACCCGAGGATCTGACTCAGCTATCCCTTCGCCCGCTATCTCTCGTCCATCGCTCCTCAAAGTCGTCCCTCGAGTGGGGCGACAAGGACCAAACATCATCGTCTCAGTCTTCAGACGCCTACTCTTCACTGGGTTTCGCGGATAATTCACCATCATCCAACTACACATCCGCCTCTCTGCCCGATACCGAGACTGAAGAAGAAGACGAGGACGAAGGCGACCTTGATGGTCTCGTCATACCCTCCGGCATCTTCGAGTCCGGTCACAGTGCGAGGAAACTCAACAAGCTCCTCGAGGCAAAGAAGAAGACTGCCTTTAATGATGTTCGTGTCAAGATCGCGAGTCCCGATCCAGAGGATGACTTTGAAATCGGTCTCGTACTTGACGACGACGTCGAACTGAGCTCAACGCGATTACTCCAGAATGCTCAGTCTAAACCCAAGCGCGTTATATCTCCCCCTATCATTCGAAGTAAAAGCGTTCCCCCTCGTCCTCCTACCGTTACTTCTACGAGACCCCCATCAAGACTCCGAGCTGACCGTGCAAAATCCCCTAGCAACCCACCAGTCTCATCCGCTGCGCAGCTTCGTCGTCTAAACGCTCCACCTTCACCCCCGCGTTCTCAGAGTTACAACTCGGTGCTATCGACCATCCCATCCTCTTCGTCCGCTGCTGTTCCCACGTTCTTGGCTCCGAAACCAGGCAGCCTCCGCGTGCAGAAATCACATTCAGGTCTAAAGCCTGTCTCACCAACTGCATCGCGCAAATTATCAAGAAAGGCTTCGCTACCTTCCCTTTCGGATAACAGCCAGGCCCAAGCATCTGGCTCAGGATTAGCCTCTGGGAGTGGCTCGTCCAGTCATGCCGCCCGATACGATACTCCAACGGCGTCATCGCGCGCAAAGGCCCACACAAACTCTACGAGTCGAATGCATGGTCTGGACTATAATGTTCCACCCACGCGTCCCTCGACACCATCATCCAACCCCGTTGCCCTTCGCCTCACCATGCCTACCTCATCCTCACGAATGAAAATCCGTACTGCCATATCCTCCGTTTTCCCAGGCTCTGCTACCACGAGCGCTCCCCCTCCCGTTCCAAGAGCCACTTCTCCACGTCCTCCTACTCGTCCCCCGTCTTCGTCCTCGTTGAGAGTTCGTCACTCTCAGACCCAAAGCCTACCCTTGCCACAAGCCGTGAAGGTCCTAAAACGACCTAAACGACAAAAGACTTATGGCGACGGGAATGAGTTAGATGGCATCGAAGATCTTCCTCTCGATCGAGAGAAAGAAGCCAGGTACCGAGTCCAACCGAAAGGTCATGGAAATCGCGTACCAGGTGCAACCTATGCACCCAAAGGCACTGAGAGGCCATCCTCAGAGTCTATCTCATCATCTGGCAAAGGGACATTGCGACGGACAAAGAAACGGGACCTCTCTGGAGGCACTACCGGTCAGTCCAACGCAATTGTCCTGTTGTATCGTAAATCAGTATCTCATCTCCGTTCCCTTGTCTCAGACCTGGCAAAGGCTGCGCCGCCGACTAAGACACTGAAGCGCGCCGGCCGTCTGGAACAAACATCGTCTCTCTCTTCCGTTGCATCGTCGTCATCGTCGATCACAAAGTCTCCCTCGCCGGACCTTGTCAAGAAGAAAAAGGGGGTCTTTGCGCAGGCCGCTGCTGGCTTGACACGGCGGAAACCGACACTTATAAGGAACCTTGGTGGTGCCGGTGCTCCTAAAGGTTCGTTGGCACTACCTCTTCTCAGTTTGTCCAAGATCTCAATGTTTTCCCCACCTGTACCCGATGATCTATCTGCAGTTGTCGGCGAGATGAAGTGGAATCCGCAATCTCAGCGTTGGGACGGCAACGACCAAGCGCTGCGTGATTTCGATGCAGCGGTCGGGACGTCTATACGACCTGCGCTAATCACGCATCTTACGGGATCTTCGATTGGGTCTCCATGTGGATCGTTCGCGGCTGGTGCCCGTAAAGTCGGGAACATGATCTTTGATCCCCAGAGGATGTGTTGGATCTCGACGTTGCCACCTGAAGAAGAAGAGCCAGATGTGTTTGCAGATCTGGCGGATGATGAGAATGACGAGGATTGGGACGCAAAGGGTGGAACCATCCGAGCGAGTCAGCAAGGAACTCCCACTGCTGGACCCACAAGTTCGAGGATGGAGCTGCCTAGTCCTGCGAGAAGTCATTCGAGGGGAATGTCAGGGTCGGAAAGTGATAGAGGCTCCAGGGCGTCTATGGTCTGTAGAGTCGACGATGGGTTCTCTGGCAAATGTCGTGCTGCAGAAGAACGACACCGACATGAGATGAGAGGATGGGTCTCGTCTCGTGTCGATGTGTTCGGAGAACCTGATCGGTCGTATCTCTATGAGATCCGAGCACTTGCTACTCGACAATACTAAAGGACTCTTTTTTGTGTTCCCTTTTTTGTTGTTTCTGCATATTCGTCTTCTCCGTGTCTCTATTTTTCTTTGTCTCGTTTTTGTTTTTGTTTACTCACGATGAACTTTTCTTGTTCACGACCTATCACGATCTCTATTCTCTTTTTGTCTTTCGCCAATTTCTTTATTGTCTATCTTCCTCCGTTTCCGTCTCCCAACCATCATTGATCATCGTACCTCTCCCATATCAAGAGTACAGTCGTTTTGTTTCCTTCAATTTCACTAGCATATAACCCATTCTTACTTTATCATGCTCAATCCCGAAAATCCCCCTTCGCCCTCCAAATCCTCTGCTTCTTGTTTGATATGCTCTTTGTTAAGTTCTTGTTGATCTAGTTTTTGCGCAGCCCTTACTCTATCACGCCAACCCCCGCCTCTCGTTAAGTTTTGCCTATCTCTCCTCGACGTCCTTGGTCTCCGGATCTTTTTGATTCGATCGCGAAGTTACTTCTAGTTACCTCTTCTCTCTTCCTTTCTCTTCTCTCATCGTTCTGTATGACACCCAATGTCCATATGAAAAATCCCATGTCCAATCCAGGAAACATTACATTCAATGGCCTGACTTGTTTGATTGTTGGCCGACTGCGAGCTTTCAAGCTGTCGACTTTTGCTAACGTGTTCGAGTTAGTGTCTTGTCGAGTTGGGTGCCCAGCATTTTTGTATGCATGGCGCTGTCGGGCGAGCATTCCTCCGTGTCACTTTGAGTTTTATTCCAAGGACTGAAGCGAAGAAGGTACGATAGTCCGGGTAGGGTAAGATGTTTACGTTGTGATCGATCTTTTTGCAAGGGACGAGTGACGGGATGTAAAGATCCTCGTGGCAAATCTCAGGCTGGAGTTGAGGCAAGATTTGATCAATTTTGGGTTTGGGTTGGCCTCTGAAACTCAAGCGTCGTTTGTGGGTGCCTCGATTACGACCAGCAAGGCTTGGAGCATCATCGCATTTCGGAGCCGTCGACGTTGTCTGGAGAGTTTCTGCGACGTTACCGTCAACGATTCGGACTCGGGGAGAAGGTTACGTGATTTGATTCGAATTCATTCGAAGAATCTCCCGCCGGAGTCGGGAGGTATCTGTTATCTGGTAACCTTCATCGCGGATATTTCTCGATATTTTCGGGTCTGATTTCTGGATAGGTTGTTCCAATCAGGATCGTGACGTAGCATCTTGGTTGTGCCCGACTTCTTTCGTGGTGTTATCAAGACGGTATCATCATTATAACATAACGCGACTTGGGCTTTGGGACGGATGCGATAATGCAGCGAGTGGGTGCAGGCATAGGGAGGATTCATCTCCAATGCCATGGTCACGATACGGTGTTCTCTGAGCTATCGTATTCGTATCCTTTGAAACTGCTGTCGCCGAGGGTTACCACCCCCGGTGTGGGGGTTGTGTACGTCCTGACTTATGGCGGTGGCCTTGTGGGAGGAGATCGAGTGAACTTGGGCGTGGAGGTTGAGGAGGGTGCGAGGCTTGTCATGCTCACACAAGTGGGTCTCCTTTCTTTCATCACCTCTCCATTTGCTTATCATTTGGGCATTCCCTCTTGTAGGGTTCAACCAAAGTCTTCAAATCCCGTCCGGGGCAGACACGGTTTGCCCGCCCACAAGGTATCACCCCAGCTCAGGGTGATACGATCACAAGTCAATCCTTAGATGTCACTATCTCTCCGAATGGTGCTTTGTTCCTCCTCCCGGATCCAGTTACCTGCTTTAGGGCAGCTAGGTACAGCCAGAAGCAGATCTTCCGTTTGGCTTCGAAGAGCTCCTCGGCCGTTCTGTTGGATTGGATTACTTCGGGGAGGATTTCACTCGGAGAGCAGTGGGTATTCGAGAGGTATTGGAGCTTGAATGAAGTTTGGGTAGATGGGAAAAGGGTTGCAAGAGACGTTATGCTCTTGGAGGAGGAGAAGGAACCTCTGCAATCCTCACTGGCTGACGGTGATCCGTCTCAGACGGATTCACATCCAAGGTCAGCCGCCACGCCCACCCCGTCGACATCACAATCCCCACTTGTGCCCAAACGTACGTTGGCGGAGAGGTTGACACCCTACTCGTGTTACGCGACCGTCCTCATCTACGGCCCTCTCACTCACGAAACCATCCGGTATTTGTCGTCCCAATTTGAAGCTACGACGTTGTTCAAGGCGAATAAAAGGCCGGACCTCATTTGGAGCTTAACTCTCATTTGCAATGGTGAGGGTTGTATATTGCGTGTTGCTGCGAAGGAAACGGAACAAGTCAGACATTGGCTAGGTGCTGCTTTACATTTACTGGAGGGTGTCGTCGGAGTGGATATATTTAGGAAGACTTTCAGTTGAATTGGTTTCGGGTGTGTGGTCACTGGCGGTGTGAGGGGCGGGTTTTGATTGTGCTTGCCGTGCCGGTATCTCCTCGAGGTTGTCATTTTCAGGCCCGGTGCTGTAGTTTGGTGAGTCCTCGATTTTCATACCACCCGGAGATCATGTCCAATACATCTCGGATTTATAGGTGCCCCGCTCTGTGCCCTGTCCTCCGGTATCGGAGACAGGGCATTGGGAATGGCCCAGGGATTGATACATGATACAATCTGAGTCTGGTTTTTGGTGGATCGGTCAGGAGACACAACCGTGCGGTTGCCCGTCACTTCCACCAGAAAAGCCTAAAGGATGGCCATTCGTGATGACGAGTAACGCGTACCCTCTAAATCGGTTATCAACTTTCCCAAGTGTTTAACTGCCCCCACGGGTTACTGAAAAACTATTCTACAAACCAATCTCCACATGCTTGCATACCCTCTATCATTGGGAAGCGACAAGGTGCTTCTATTCTCATGACCTCTTATCTCAAGCAATCTACTGCATGCAATCTAAACGTGTTGTTTCGTAAAGCAAGAGGTAGTCCACCCATCGTGGGATTGTGCAAGTCATCCATGCTACTCCCTCAGACGATGCACCAAAAGGAATGGCGGATTCCAATTTCCTACGCACCGGAGCTTCGTCTTCTTCCTTCTCCATAGACTCGTTGACCCAGGTTTTCTCCGCCTCATGGCTCTGGAAATCGCTGACATGAAGGACTCTGAAAACGGTGAAATTCAGGGAGGAATTTCGGCGGATCATGTTTTCGACCTGAAGTCGATATTTCTGGGGTCGATGAAAAGCGGTTGATGCGGAGGATCGATTGGCATGTGGTTCCGTGGCTTGCGGTCTTGTATCTGTTGAATTTCTTGGATAGAGGGAATATTGGGAATGCTCGTGTGAGTGGTGTTGTGCCTCTTGATCTTGCTGGATGAGGATGTTGGGTTTGTTGAATGCTGGATCGTTTAGCTCTATCATATGCAGGATGATCTGCATATATCCGATAAGCAGTATCTTATCGCGTTGACCGTGTTTTTCTTTCCATATTCGCTGTTTCAGGTACGTTGGATTCCATGTCTGGCGGCCCGTTGTGCGATCAAGACAATTCAACGCCGTCGCTAGCCTCCCAGTAATGTTGCGCTCAAATGGTTGAGACCCTCCCGATTTTTGTCGTCTATGATTTTCATATGGGGCATTGCAATGGTGTGCACGTACTCACGCATTCCATCACTGGGGGAAACTAATGCGATCCCTACAGACTATGCACGGTTTCATTAAAGATTACGCAGGGCTTCTGGGTATGGACTTCTTTTTTGTGGGGGATACATTCAAGAAAGCTAATCTTTGTCGACAGGCCTTCGCTTCCTTCTCGGCCTCGCAGAAGCTGGTCTGTACCCGGGAGTAGTATTCTACATGTCCTGCTGGTACAAACGAACCGAACTCGGCACCAGGGTCGCCGTCTTCTTTTCTTCTGCTACAATAGCCGGAGCCTTCAGTGCGCAGCCTTTCTGCCTGTTCCTGGTACATCTTTGAGTACTGATATGTGTTTTGCATACTAGGTGGATTGCTTGCAGCAGCGATCTCCAATATGGATGGGATAGGTGGTAAACCTGGCTGGGCGTGGATTTTCATCCTTGAGGGACTATTGACCGTCTGTTGCGCGGTCGCTTCGTTTTGGATTCTGCAGGACTTTCCAGAGACTGCGAGATTTTTAACTGAAACTGAACGTATGTGCCAATTCCACACCACCGAGATCTCGTTTATCAGGATTGATGAGTGAACAGGTGTATGGGTTGTAAGACGGCTACAAGAGGATATGAAGTTCAGTGCGGCAGGGGAAACATTCAAGATGAAGTATGTGTGGCAGAGTTTATCGGACTGGAAGACTTGGATTGCTAGTAGGTCACCGCTGTTTTACATTATGAACGATGTCTAACTGGTGCTGGGTAGTGGGGATTTACATGGGTTTGTAAGTACCCAGTCGAAATGCTCACGCCTGTTGGTTCTGATTTGGGGCCTTGAAAGCGATGGTCCACTCTTTGCTTTCTCACTCTTCACCCCGACCATCATCAACGAACTTGGTACGATTTTTTTCGTTCGTCGAGGAAATGTAATTTTCAACGAGCATTCCTGGCAGGGTATAAGGCTACGGCTGCCAACCTACTTTCAGTCCCAGTGTATGCGTGGGCATGTCTCGTCACAGTCATGATTGGTTTCTTGGGTGATCGTCTCGGGCAGAGGGGATATATTAACCTGTGAGTTCTCTTGGGCTGTTTTTCAGTGGAAATTTGGATCTGAATTCGGTTCCGACCCTGTGATATTCTTGTAACTCCAGAGCGTTGTTCGGAACAGGTTTGCACATACCAATCTTCGGTCTTTCCGACTTGCTCAAATTGAGGAATAGGGCTGGTTGGCTATGTCATCTTGATTGCCTCGAGCAACCCTTCGTTGTCTTATTTCGCTGTCTATCTCGCTGCCTCGTGAGCACCAATTTCTCCAGAACGCGTCCTGAGAATCTCACCGAAGACCGTGTCATTCAGAGCTATATATCCCACCATTCGTGAGCTCCGTTTTAATTCTCGGGACGACTGACAGACTGAAATCACCTTCTAGCCAATTCGGTGTAAGTCCCCTTGTCCTTCTTGATTCTGTTATCATTTGACAAACAACACAAAACTCGACAACACCACCTCAAGCGCATGGGTCTCAAGTAACGTCGAAGGGTCTTACAAGCGCAGTGCAACCCTCGGAATGGCCATTGGTTGGGGAAATCTCAACGGAGCGGTGACATCCAACGTCGTACGTTGACCCCTCTTGCTCCCATTTGTGCACCATTTATACCCTCGTACACTCTCAGTATCGAGCCCGTGATAAACCATGGTACAAGCTTGGACACGGCATCGTCCTAGCGTACATCTCCATCGGATGGCTTACATCCCTCCTTTACCTCATTATTCTCAAGCACGAAAATGCATTACGAGATGCTGGAAAGAGGGATGAGGTCATTCGTGCAAGTGGTGATGGTGCTGAAATCGATATCGAGAATGATGAAGAAATGAAAAAGGGTAACGAACGGAATGGGGTGTTTGAGAGTGTTGAAGAAGCTAGGAGGGAAAAGGGTGATGAGTGGAGTGGGTTTAGGTATACCTTGTAGGTGCTGGTGAGGATTGTTAAATTGGTCGTGATTCGTACATCACCCGCTGTATGTGAAGGCTATTAAATGTATTACTATTTCTGTTTTTCGGATCCCGTCTAGACAAGATAGAGTGAAGAACCCGTCAGGGTTACTTGTGGGTGATGCTGAATGTCGGATGATATAGTGCGAGTATTGTGAGTAGAGGGTTCGCTTTATCGTAAGATACAAGGAGCATGAAAGTTATGAAAGAAAAATTTGCGTTGTACATGAATATTGAATCTTGACTTGAAAGCCAAAAAATGGGACATTCGCCGTGCGACCATCCATGATATAGAAAGCACACTCGTTTCAAGTCCCTTTAGAAAAGACAGAAAACATGCAATGAAGGAGAGGATGTAGCTACTATATAGGTAGTTTCAATAAGAACTACAGTTACTATAGATGAGTATCACGGAGTTTGCTTGCGGCGGGTGCAACAGCAGGTTCAGGCGCAGATTCGAAAGGCGGAGGAGCACTTCGCTCCTGCTTGTGGTTCTCGTCTAACCATTTGTCCATGTCGTCTTGAGTTGAGAAGGGTCGCTTGCCAAGGAGAGTAATCATATCCTCACTGTGTCGCGAACACGCACGTAAGAAATAGTGGTTTTCTGGAAAGCGAAGAGACATACCGAGTGATGACCTCCTTTTCGAGCAACAACTTAGCAACCTTCTCTACGTCCTCTCTGCGCTCTGTCAGGAGTTGCTTCGTTCGCTGGTGGGCAATCCTATATTGCAATCGTAAGATACTTCAAAGAGCTCTGACAGAACCTGGGAAGAACGTACGTGACCATCTTCCTGACTTCAAGATCCAACATCTCGCCCGTCTTCTCACTGAAAGGTTTCTGCCAACTCTCTGATGAAGCCTGGCTTCCACCGTATGACACAGGTCCAACGACGTCATTCATGCCGTAGTTGGCGACTGCTTCGAAAGCCATACGAGTGATTTTCTGAAGATCATCTTGGGCACCTGTTGTGATGTTCTCTGTGCCAAAGAAGATCTCTTCAGAAACACGACCACCGAGAGTCATGCACATCCTGTCCATCATCTGTGGTGTGGAAAGGAGATAACGATCTGGTGGAAGGTACTACCGATTCAAAGAATGTGAGTCTCATGGATTACATGAAAAGCGCGAGATTACAGGACTCACCTGCGCATATCCCAAAGCACCTACTCCCCTCGGAATAATGCTGACCTTCAGCAAAGGATCCGCATGCTCCAAAAACCATCCACAAACCGCATGTCCGGCCTCATGATACGCAACCGTCTTCTTCTCCAACGGACTCAACACCCTGCTCTTCCTCTCCAATCCTACAATCACCCTCTCAATCGCACTCTCGAAATCTGTCTCCTCGACAAACTCGTGTCCGTTCCTCGCAGCATGCAACGCAGCCTCATTGCACACATTCGCAATATCAGCACCTGAAAATCCTGGGGTGAGTACTGCGAGTTTGTGAGCGAAGGACTCGACCAGAGGGAGTTTCTCAGAGAGGCGCAGGGGACCGAGGTGAACGAGGAAGATGCCTTTTCGTCCACTGACGTCTGGTCGGTCAATGGCGATATGCCTGTCGAATCGACCTGGTCGCATGAGAGCGGGATCGAGGACATCCGGTCGATTTGTACCAGCGAGCACGACGACGTGCTCTTGAGTCCCGAAACCATCCATCTCCACCAACAACTGATTCAGCGTATTCTCCCTCTCATCGTTTCCACCGAACGAACCCTTCTTCCCTCTCGCCTTTCCGATAGCGTCGATTTCGTCAACGAAAATGATGCATGGTGCGTTCTTTTTTGCTGATGCAAACAGGTCACGGACACGAGAAGACCCAACGCCGACGAACATCTCTACGAATTCGGAACCGGAGACGGAGAGGAAAGGAACATTGGCTTCGCCTGCTGTGGCTTTTGCCAACAACGTCTTTCCTGTTCCCGGAGGACCCGAAAGGATGGCTCCTCTTGGGATCTTGGCTCCCAATTTCTCGTACCTGGCTGGCTCCTTCAGGAAGGACACAAACTCCATGATCTCCTGTTTGGCCTCATCCATGCCTGCGACGTCTTTGAACTTGACCTTGACGTCGGTGTCCTTGTTAAAGAGACGTGCACGGGATTTACCCATGTTGAAGATGCCTCCACCTCCGCCTCCTGCACCACCTGCTCGTTTGGAGAGGTAGAAGAGGAGACCAGCAAAGAGGAGAGTAGGACCGAAGTTAAGGAGGTAGTTGAATGTGGAGACTTCATCATGGTATGCGACGGGGATTCGCTCGTGTGAGGGGATTCCAAGTTCTCTCTGAGCCTCGTCTAATTTCCTCTCGAACGCCTCTACTGAACCAATGGAGAAATAATATTCTCCGCCGCCTGTGGGGGCAGTGGGGTACATTGTTCCTGTAGCATTCGAGTGCAATTTGACACGGACTTTGGAGCGGTTGACGACGATGAGTTTGTCTACAAGACCCTTGTCGAGGAAAGCGGTTCTAAATTCTTGCCATGTTATTTCGCGGGACGAGGGGGAAGCCGTGTTTGAGAGAGCATAGAAAATGGCGGCTGTGGTCGCGAGGATGGCGAGTTGGTTTGCATTGAACCCATTGTTGTTCCCGCCGCCTCCGGGGGGCGGAGGTGGTGGTTTAGAAGGTTGCTCTGGGTCTTCTGATCGGGATGACTCCTCCTTCCGATGCTGGGACTGCTGCGATTGTTGCTGTTGGTGATAGCGCTGGAAGAAACCCTCCAAACCCTTTAATGGCTCCTGCTTGTCATCCTTGGCTTCCTGTGAAACCTCCTCCTTTGACTCCTTCTCCTTTCCCTTGTCTTGTAGCTGCTGGTTGTTGTTATTGTTGTTATTAGAATTCTTCTTTGGATTTGGAAAGTTGTTTGATGGGGTAGCGAAAGTTCGTGACCAAGCGGGGCGAGATAAGTTATGTCCGAACCTGCGATAGACGAGACCTGAAGCACGAAGAGTACGAGAAAGCATTACTCGTTGAAGGGAAATAGAGGAAGAGATGAGAAAGAGCAAGCCTGGCCGTGGTATTTCAGTTTTGGGATTTGCTGACCACTGGTGTCAGCCTGCGCGGATGAGCACGGCGGGACTCGCGCCTCGGCATTCGGACACGCAAGCCACCTCCTGCTGACAAACATCTTCCCATGCACGTGCAACCCTAACCCCAGCTGTTCCGATGGTATGACAGGACATGCCGAGAATACCCGACTCGGAATGAAATACCCCGCCAAGCGAGGCCCCCTCCTCAGCTCAAGGCGGGGAAAGCACTCGTCCGAAGAGTTTTCAATGGCCCGAAACACTGCCAGGACACCCTCCGCCCACTAAATTTGTGTCGCAGCGATGAGAGGGGCGATGATAGCGATAAGAGCACCGAGTCCAGCTATAAAGAACGAGCCTTGTGCAGAAATTGAGACGTGTTTTTTCCTCTCTTGTTTCGGGCGTCTATTGTACCCCGCATTGTTTTTGGGGAGGGCGCCTTACGAGCAAGAAAAATCTGCCCACCCACTCGCCAGCAGAGCCCCAACGCAAGATCCGGCCTGTCCGTCGACAAGCTCGTCTTTGAGCCCACTGTCATAGACAGCGACCGCCCTGTATGCTAGTATAACGAACATCCAAGACGTGCTCCTCGTACATGGCTCTCCGTTCCCTCCCTTCTTCTCTCCGCCGCCACTGGAAACCAACATCCAATCCGACACAGCGCAATGCACCTGCATCCACAGCTTCCTATCACGACTACATTCGCTTTGCAACCCCAGGTACGCATTCTTTTCTTCACAACTGTAATGAAATCTCGACGAGGATCTCAACTCTAAACTCTTTCCTTCTCTTGATCCAATCAGGAGGGACTGGACGCATACCCTTGCACTCGCCCAAGGTCATAGGCGTCTCCACCTCCAGGGGAAATAGAAGGTGCGTTCGGCCTCCCGCATCCCGTAAATCCCTCCTCCTCACCCATCCGCTTGTTTCTTCCATACCTTTTGGGTGATTTCGCAACCAACATCACCATCATTATCCAATAAATAAATTCACCCAATTTTCAAAAACCTCTCCACTCGTCAACGCATCCAATCGCGACAGCTCGCAAGAGGACTTCCACTCATACGCCGCCCTCTCTCTCAACCCAGAAGAACTCCGACTGTCATTGAAGAAAGCTCACCAAATCGACTGGGACCCCACCAATTTTCCTCCTCCACTTGCACGCCAAGTCCTCTTCGTAGGCATATACGATGGTCATGGCGGTTCCACCGTCTCCCAGTTTCTCCGACAAGAACTCCACGGTCGTTTCGAATCAGCCGACAAGTCGCATGTACCAGAGTTGTACGAATGGGCCACGAAGGATTTAGACGGATACTTTTAAAACGTTTCGAAGGGGTGGCGCTCTTGCCCCTTGGGTTTCGCCAGACGTTGACACCGCGAAACAAGAGATGGATCTCGAAGCGAGGTCAACCCTAGCCTTTTTCGAGGTTCGCATAACCCTACCTTCTGACGACGTTTGCGGGCATTGACGCCGGGACGCTTTGTAGGTCGATAAGACTTTGTATCTCGACGCTGCCGCACAAGAATGTGGCGCGACAGCTTCCGTAGTCCTGTTACAGACCTTGGACAACCCTTCCACGCCGTTCTTTGCCTCGGACAAGGTTTCGCTCACTGTCGTCCACGTTGGGTACGTTGTCTCTCCCGGTTCCATTCAACTTACAATTCCTGATTTGGAAACACACTTCCCTTCTTGTGGATTGCTATATCGGTATATTAGGGACACTCGTGTGCTGCTCACTTCAACGGATGGCGCAAAGGTTATCCCGATGACCGAAAACCATCACGCTGAGGCGCGGGTTGAGAGTGTCAGGTTACGAAGGATGATGGGCAGTGGGCTTATTACTGATTCATTTGGAGAAGCCAGGTGCGTTCCTCCCAGCATCCCCCTCTTCCAATGAATACTAAAATCATCCCCCCACTATCTTAGATGGATGGGTGCCCTTGCCAACACCAGGAGGTTCGTTCTTACACACCTACCGAAAAACGTACCAGTAGCGCTTATGTGTAATTAACCTTTAGTCTCGGGGACATGAAGTACAAACCATTCGGCGTGACGCCAGAACCAGAAGTTAGGACCAAGCTCTTAACGGGTTCGTCTCGTAATTCAATCCAACCTTCACGTTCTTACTTAAGTTTCTTCTTGTCTTCTTCATATCTGACGTACGATCTTCTAACTGACGCTACTCCACCGACCTTCCTGATCCTTCATTCTTCCATCCAATCACACTCATCCGACTATATGCGTGCGGCGCACAGGCACGGAATACTCCCACCTCACCTTGCTCTCAGACGGGATATCATCCGTGGTCTCGGACGATGAAATCTCCGATTTGGCAAGAGGAGCAAAGACCCCTCGTGAAGCTGCTGATCGCATATTAGCATTCGCAGAGGAGATGGGTTCGGAAGATAACTGTACGGCTTTGGTCGTTCCTCTCGCTGGGTGGGGGAAGATATCAGGCCAGGATAGGACGAGAGAGCTGAGGGAGTATAGGAAGAAGCAAATGGTGGGGAGCGAGAGGCAGAGGAGGATGTGATTTTTTTGCATTTTTTGTTAACTTATTTGGTGAACTTTCTTTCTCTCTTCTCTTCAAATCTTGATTATTCAGAGCTTGTCACAATTCCCGGTTACGATTTTTCTTTCTGTTTTCTTTTTATCTCTCATCACTTGTTCCTCCACAGACAATTCCATCGCATACAAAGGCAATCTCGCCAAAGAAGGTCATCGACCTCATTTCCTCTTTTCTCACTTTTTCTTCTCCATTTTTACTAACTCACTCATTCCATTCTCTTTATCTTCCATCAAAGATTACCTGTATAGAGTGTACGATATATCCCTCACCGACCCATCGTTGGTAATTCTCACAAATCCTGGTGATATAGTGGTAGATGTAGTACAATATCAGTAGCATTTTCGGTTATCTTAGTCCTACATACAATCACTATACTCACGACCCTCAATGAAATCATTTTCACTTTATTCATTCATATGCAAACATATAGACATAGACGACTGGGTTTCTTTGTGACCGTTGGATTGTATCTTACATATGTTGAAATTCTACTGCTTTCGTTATTTAATTTCCGGAGCACTCCCCTGGACCCCGGAGTGATATTAGATCTGAGCGACAGCATGCCCGTCTGCACGAGGATCGGATCCCGCAGCCCAAATTCTCTCCCCGTTGATGTCGATGATTCTCTGAATGACCTGTCCCCTTCCTAGCATGCCCCTCTGGAACCCACTCGCTCTCCTCGTATCATGACCCATCTCTGCAGAGTAACAAGGGTTACAATCGGCTTGAGAAACGTCACCACAGAAAGTTCATCATTCATACCTTGAAGTTTCACTAGGACTTCTTCAGAAATACCCTCCTCGAGGTATACTTCACTGTTGATATCGCCTGCATTTCCTGATTCCTTGTCTTCTGTTTCAGGGCTACCCGCTGAGATGCAGAATCGCGGAGCATCGAGGGCGGCTTGGGGAGTGTATCCCCGGAGCATGTTTAATAAGACTTGGACGTGGCCTTGTGGCTAACGACGGACAAGAAATGTCAGCTCATAGGTTGAGATATCATGTCTCTGAAATGACAACGAGCGTATGGAAATCCACCTGCATGAATCCTCCCATGACGCCGTAACTTAGGAATAGCTCGTCCCCGCGGAGCGCCATTGCAGGGATGATAGTGTGGTACGGTCGTTTTCCGCCCTGAAGAGGTGAGTCCGTGAGATATACGTCTGAAGCTGCGCAGGTCGATGGGGTTTGACGTACCTGAAGAGCATTCGGATGTCCGGGTGTGAGATTGAAGTTCGATCCACGGTTTTGCAAAGTGAAACCACAGCCCTTTGGGATAGCTGCACGGAGTCATTCCGGACCTTTCAGTAGAGAGACCGCTGAGAATGATATTCTGTAACGTTCGTACCTGCTGTTCCGAAACCTGAGTAGAGAACATCAACCAATCTAACAAGGAGATATATTCCGTGATAAATATGTGCGTACCAGCATAATTGCTCTGGATGTAGCTACAGGCATTACCCCATTGATCCACAACTGGAGATTCGTCAGTATAAATGCCATGCGAAGGAAAACAACAGTAGGCAAAGCGCATATATCCGACTGACCTGAGAAATATACGGTGTCCGAAGAGTGGACAGGGTTTCCCTGTGTGATGGGGCTCAGTGTCACTGGATGTAAGGGTGACCAGAACTCGGGAGACTTACTCTAACAACCTTCGGATTATTCCGTTCGGGGTCAAAGAGTTTCGCTCGAGAAGCGAGATATTCCTAGATCAGTTATTCATGAACTCAACAAGAGGACAAGTGGATCGTCAGGAAAACGCTACCTTGCTAAGAAGTTCCTTTACCGGAATATGAGAGAAATCGGGGTCGGTAACGTAGTATTGAGTATCTGTCATCCTCTCGTTATCATTGAAAATCCGGATGGTTAAATGCAATCCGCGCACCAGCGAAGGCGAGTCTGATGGGGTGATCGGGTCAGTACTGTTCATATTGCCGAAGAGGAAGCACATACCTCAATGACTCAATAAGGGCGTGAAGGTATGGCGCAGAGTTATGCTCCAGTTCAAGGAGGGACTTAATCTTGCCTTGTTCCTCCATATTGTCCAAGATGCCGAGGGCGAGAAGAGCGGTGAGACCTGTGGATTCTTTTAGAACATCCAGAGCCAAGGGTCTGTGAGGGAAAAGTACCTTGACCATTCGGAGGGCACTATATGCTCATAAATCGATTCAATAATTCCTTCAGCAAAGACTGTGATACAAACCTCATAAATTGTGACTTCGTCGTTGAACTTATAACTTATAGGCTCCACAACCGTAGACTCGTGTTTCGCCAAATCCTCCAAAGACATCACTCCACCTCCACTCTGAATCAACTCCACGATGGCCTCAGCAATCCTGCCTTTGTAAAACCCGTCTTTTCCTTCCTCGGCGATAGTGCGGAATGTCTTGGCTAGGTTGGGGAGTTTGATAAGTTGACCGGGTCGAGGAGCTTTGCCGTTGAGGAGCATCTCGTCGCCATTGGGAGACGCGTTTTTGATGAAATTCTCTGAACGAATCCACTGTAGAGTTAGATCAGGACTGGGTTGGATCGATACAAGAGATATCAGGTATCTCTCACAGAAGCTCCATTGATTTCAGTTACGGGAACCCTAGACGAAAATGAACATGTAAACAGCTACAAAACATCGGGAAAATGTGGGGCATACCCCTCTTCTGCCAGACGAATAGCAGGAGCAAAAACGTCTGATAGAGTGAGTTTTCCGCTCCCAAACTTCTGAACGGTGTCCACCCAAGCGGCGGCGGCCCCTTAGAATAGTCTCAATAAATATATCTTTACTCTTCCACAGACAAGAACATACCTGGAACAGTGACCGAGTTCAGGTTACTCGACGGTATCTTGTTTCCGAGGACGCCTTGAGACCGAACATGTTCAATTGATAAATTGGCGGGGGAATGTCCTGAGCCATTCAATGCCTTCACGATCTTCTCCTTCACATCATAGAAGAGACAAAATGCATCCCTGATTACGACCTGAGGTCACCGAGGATGTACGAAGGTATTCTGCGAGAACGACGAACCCTCCCACACCACAGCAGCTTGGCTCTGTGACATTCAGAGCTGCAGAGGTTGCTACAGCGGCATCCGCTTATAGATCCAAGAAAGTGACCCTATTATCAGCCGGAGTGAGGATCGCGCAGACCGTCTTCACTCACCCGCGTTCCCTCCCTTCCTGAGTATCTCTAATCCAGCTTCCGCTGCAAGGGGCTGAGAACAAGCGACAATACCTTTGGTGCCATAAACCACAGATCGTCTACTCGGAAACCTCTGCAACACAAGGTCGGGTTGAGTCACTTTGTTCCAATCGATCTTCATGGTTCCGGTCTTTTGAAACGATCACAAGTGTGGCAAACGATAGCAAAAAAGGAGACCTATATATCCAATTTTCTATACCACAGGTGTGGGGACGAAGCACATGTAATCCGAATGTCCACAAGTCGAGTCGGTGTGAACCACCAAGAGAACGTCGATCAACTGTAGTATTTATGGATCGTGCGGGATAACACTACGGCGGCCTTCCGTGAAATCGCTCGGCATTCTAAGCACCCATGGGGAAAGAGAGAAAATGTCTCTGCTAGTGTTGGTTGCTTGTGTGATCATGAGAGTATGAGGTGAGCGGCTGAGTGAGCTCGTCACATTGGTATAAATGATGGCAAGTCGGACCGCCACACAAATTCTTTGGATTCTTCAGCATCTTTCGGAAGGGAATTTTAAGTTGTCAATTGGATTTGGATGAGTACTATCGACGGGTACGAAATACGTAAAACACGTTCTATTGGACATGAAGATTAACATCACTTTCGTAAAAGACATAAATACGAGTAAAGCTGCTCTATAATACCGACGAAAGCAAATGTTGAAACTCGGGTTTGTAGGGATATATTGAATGAGGACGTGAGAAGGTCATCGCACTGGCAGTTGATGCCACAGGAACTTAACTGAGTCAAACAGAGAAGTACTGAAACGAGTGTTCGATGTCATTTATATTAACATATGATATGATGAAGAATGAGAACCTGATGAATGTGATCGTTCAAATGAATAGTCAAACCCCTGGTAAAAATTGTTAAACCTCCTGGATCTTGGTTACAGGCAGCTTCTCCGACGACTTCGTTTCCTCCTCCTCCTTCGGCACTGGTGGTCGGGATGGGGCAAACTTGGATCGCTTGCGCATCGCGGCACCGTATTTCCTCAAGATGAATGGAATAGGCGCAAGCAAAATGGCAATGCATCCGAGGAGAGTAGAGGCCCACCGAGGGTTCAACTTGTCATACATCTGATTTGCGAACATCGGGAACCCTGCACCAAACAGTGACCGAACGACCGTATTGGACGCGAGAGCTGATGCAGCGACAAATAGGTATGCATCGACGATGTAGTTGAACAAACCGAGGAATATCCAGACGACGGAGAATCCCATAAGCAGGCCCGACATCAACGGGGCCCAGAGCGAGATACTGGTATAGGAGGTCCAACCGAACCAAAAGAAGGACACGGCGAAGATGGGGGAGGCGTACATGCACAGGTCCAGACGATATTCGGGAGGAACTGGAGCGGGTGCGTATTGTTTCGAGAGTTTCTCGTAGACCGGATTCCAATGGATGACATAGACGGCACAGCCAATGCAGCCTCCGATGAAGATTGGTAGGAAAGTGAGGCCAGACTCTCCCGCGTTGAGGTGGTGTCCAAGGGTAAATACGATGGGGAACGCCTCGAAAAGCAAGTAGATGCAACCGTAGATGAACTGGACGAAAGGGGTAAGTGGACAGATATCAATGAGCGGCAGATATGACGTACACTCATGTAGATTGTGATTGACAATAACATTGGCTCAAGGAATAGAATCTTGAAAGGTCGGGCGAGAGTGTGCTCCACACGTTTGGCAAACGTGAGTTTCTGTTTCTCAAGCGGTGCCCAATATCGCTCATCACCCGTCTCCGCCCGTAGACGTTGAGCCTTCTTGATCAGCAGGACTGGCCTGACCTTCGGTTAGTAATACGAAAGTCAAGATTGTTCTGAACACTTACATGTATGTCTCAGGAAGTGTGAAGATGACAAGAACCAGGCATGCACCAGCAAACATCGTCAACAACCAGAATACCCATCTCCAAGAGACACCTGCGACAACCATGTAACCTCCGACTATGGGACCAAGGGAGGGACCAGCGAAAGGAGCCAGTGTAAAGAACGCCAGAGCTTTTCCGCGAGTATTCGCATCCCAGACGTCGGACATAATTCCCCTGGACACAGAGTTGATGTCATAGTTTACATAAAGGTAAAGAGGCACTTACCCACTGTTGGTAAGCGGCGCAGCAGCGAATGTACCTCCGAGGAAACGGAAAGCAAGTATCGCTCCAGTATTGGGTGACAGTGCACAACCCACTTGGAAACCGACGTAGAAGATGAAGGAGACGATAGCAATCGGACGACGACCATACTGCTCCGACAAGGGGCCCCAAACAAGCGGACCTACACAATATCCGGCCACGAATAAGGCAATAAGGGCGGCACCGACCTCTTGACCGAAACCAAATTGCTTCATCAAGGTAGGAACAATTCCAGAAGGCACTGAGCTCGCAAATGTGCTGAGAAGGCGGGCTCGTGTCAGTTTACACGTAGATTAGAATAATGTGCTCACGCATTCAAAACTAATAGACCACCGAGAGCTGTTAGGTACCACCTCTTCGGCCGTGACCAATTGTGGGGATCCTCTGGATCATTTGGGGAAAACCGAACTTCGAACGAGTCCCAACCCTCCTCCCCTGGTTCAGGACCAAACGCCTCTCTCTGAAACTCTGAGTTAACGTCTTCGTGCCCTGTCTCGTGAATTGCGGGTTCTTCAGGATCCTGAATGTTCAAACTGACAACGGTAGATGAGCCCCGACTCGGGGATGCGACACCAGAAGGCAGCGTAAGGTCCATGATCTACGCTGAGGAGCAAAGGAGTGGAAATAGTACAGAACAAAGGGGACAAGTAGACACTACCCTAGGCGAATCACCGAAACGAACAGGCTCAGCTTAAGTATGATCCTCGAAAACTTGAAGCCGCGAGGCTCGCCTGTAAACTCATCGGTTACTTGTCAGCATGACGAACTAGGTAGTGGGTACATACTTCAACAAGGTACACCGCAAACTCCCCGAGGGGGGACCAACGCAATTGGTCGGTGTCATTTAGAGCTACAAAAATCGGGGGCCGTTGAAGTGCTGTTATTCATCAAACTGGAAGTCTGTCAAGACCTAGTAGGGAAGGGTTCGGAGGTCTCGATCGCGGAACGAAGGTCGGACCTGACGACCGCCTCTGTAGCCTCCGGAGGTTCGACGACCGGGATGGGAACGCATTTTTTCTGTGAAGGTTGTGGGTATGCATCCAAGATATTCAATCTCAGAATTCGCAGTCTGAAGAGAAGAAAGAATAATGACTGTGAGTTTCGGGAATATCCAGGAGGGTTAATGCCTCCTCAAGGGCAGCAAATAGACCAAACCTCGACTAAAAGTGCCACCAATTACACCGGCTTAGGAATAGGTTTTGACTGTAAGCGGGAAGCTTCCCGATCTACGTGCGTTGAGCTGCGAAGAGAATTGATGCTGCCCTTGAAAGCTTCCGAGACTTGAAATTGTGTGCAACCTTGCATGTGGTTGTGAACTTGCTGATTAGTTTTGCCCAAGACGAGGTCGCCGAAAGGCAAAAATGGTGATGTGGGGCCAATTTCATCTTATCTGATAATTTTAGACCTCCCACGTGAGGTCGATCAAATTGACTCTGATTCTCCACAACGCGTCCAGAGTCTTGCATTATTGTCCGGTTCTACACTCCTGGCCACTTCCATCACTTTCAAGCCGTGTCCAAGTTTCAAAACCTCACGTATTGAATGAGGTTTCACTAAGTGTGAGGATCCGTTCCACGTCTGTTCCTATTCATCAACACCTCTTCCTTCCGACTTACGAGCTCCGATCTCCCCTCAGCCGTTGCTATTCGATCTCGATCCATCGAGTCCCAATGGACTTCACAGAGATTTACGGTCAATCAGCTGGTCTCGTCGCTTTCAGTCCTGGGGCACACTTCATTTTGACCGCTGTGCAGGACAGGGTCATTATTCGCCGTGCCGATTCTTTCCAAATCGCAAGGACATGGCACGCGGACGTGGACACTCCACAATCATCAACTAATATTGCATTACCCACGAAAATAGCGGCCGGAGGTTCGCAAGGAGGGGGTGGGCAAAACGTAATTACTCATGCAGGATGGTCCTCCGACTCGGAGTACATTCTAGCTGCATGCGCGAAGAAGGGGACTGTGACCGTGTTTAAACTCCGGGACGAGACATGGAATGCCCGAATCGATGCTGGGGCAGAGGGTTTGGTGAAAGCCGAGTGGGCTCCTGATGGCAGGACAATCCTCATTTTCTCATCGTGGGGTGTAGGTTTGAGCCATTTTGATAAAGTTCCCGCCTCGCTAACTTGGTGTTTTAGCTACGGGTGACAATATGGTCACTGGTTTCCGGCTCACCAACCTACATCAATTTTCCTCTCCACCCAGACCGAGGTATGACATCGTTCACAATGGGCTCCTTGAAGCGCAGGGGAAAACGAAGCATCTGACCTCTGGAATCAGGATATGCATTCAGGAACGATGGGTATTACTTTGTTCTGGCTGAAAGACACAAATCAAGAGATACGATAGGTGTCTATGAGTGCGGCTCATCCTATCGCATGGTTAGGGTATGTATTTGACCCACCGTCCATACTGAGGCCACATATGGAGTAATCACAGATTATCTAGCATTTTCCATTACCAACATCCAATCTGTCTTCTTTGTCTCTCTCGCCTACGGGGAATTGTGTAGCAGTTTGGGAGGGTCCATTGGAGGTAAGGCTCGCGTCGTCATGCTGCCCCTCGACTGCTCGATTGACCTGGTTGTTGTGACAGTACAAACTCTACATCTTGACTTTGGCGGGAAACCTTATCGGCACTTTTCAGCCAGATCCAGATCCAGGATTTGGGATTCGAACATGCGCTTGGCATCCTACGGGAAACTATCTCGCAGTAGCCGGCTGGGATGACAAGGTGTGTTCAACTGAATACTACCTCGGTGTTCTTGTATTCATGAAAACAATTGTGAAGGTGTATATTTTAGAATCACTCTCATGGGGTCCGGTTGCTGTTCTCGATCCCACACAAAGGCTCAACGCTTCGGTGGTAAGTTCGACAAAGTCCCCAAAGGCCACTATCTGACCGCTATTTACAGATGGTGTGGCGAGAGCCACTTGATTGGATCGAAAAGACGCACGGACGAGGATTTCTTTCATGTGAGCTTTACGAATTCATGCGCATCTCTGTGTGAACCTCCACAAACGTTCTGCTCCCGAAAATCACAGATGAGCGACTACAACCCCCGTACAGCCTACCCTACTCACGCCCTGACAACACCAAAGCAAATCCCAAAGCCGGTGCCGTTCAACTCTCCTTTAATGTTACTGGGTCTCTATTACTTGCTCGATTTGAATCTTCTCCGACGACTGTCTTCTTGTTTGCTTTCCCGTCCTTAACGGAATCTGGTTCAACAAATGATCCAACTTCGTCATCAGCCTCCGTCACTGTTCCCAAGCTGAGGAGTGTACTTCTTCACTCGAATCCAGTTACTGCTGCCAAGTGGAACCCTCTCCGGAAAAGCAGCCTGGCTGTATGTTGTGGAAGCGGAAGTCTATATCTTTGGAGCGATGAGTGGATAGGAGATGATGAGGATTCTGGTGAAAGCGAGGAGGTAGCCGAATGCGTCGGGGTACCAGCTAGTGAGAGATCTTGATTCTGACAACTTCTTTTCAACTGCTAACAACCCCAACAGGACAGTTCGAGACTCGAGACGTCAGATGGTCACCCGATGGAAAGGGCCTGGTACTCCTGGATAAAGATACCTTTTGTTGTGCCTTTGAAGTCGAAGAGCCTGAAGAGGATATCGTCGAGTAGCCTGTGCGATGTCAGGGCGGAAAGTAGGACAGATGTATGGTCAATGGCGTTATCTTTCATCTTCAAGCACTGTGCAATGTAAGCCCCGAGTTCCGCGTTACGGCATGCGCAGTTTTTTCTTCCCTCTCCATCACTCTGTAGTGGCAATGTGTGCCTTTTGCTTCATCTCCGGAATCCTGTGGTATCTCTATTACTGGACATGGCATCCATTAATGACTCAAAAGTTTCGGAGGGAGCTGTCGGTCAGAGGATTCTTCGACACCCAAAGGAAATTGTCTGCGCCGCCGTCGAATCGCTGTTCCGCGTCTGGGTCGGTGATGGGGACCGTGCGAAAGGGATGATAAGTGCATGGCGCTCTTGTGAGGCAGAGTTGGTTAGTAAGCAGGCGCTCCCGACGGTCAAACAACTACGCTTGTTTCTCCTTCATATCCCTGCATCTCGTCCTGCTAGCAAACCATCCTGTTAACGCCCCCAGCACCCTCAGAGGCCATGCCGAAAGCCCAATCAAGCGGCCAAGCTGGTCAGTCCAACCAGGCCCCGTACCAAGCATCACACGTCCTTAAGAGGAATCAGGTGCGCACCGCTTTATTCAGTGGCCGGCGGGATACCGAGGTTGAGGTTGTCTTGTGGTGGAACAGGCCTGCCATCAGTGCAGACGTCGTAAGCTGGTGAGTCTTCTCGTATAAGTCGCACCTTTAACTTGTACTGAGTGACAAATAATCCATAAACAAAGAAATGGTAAGTATACTCGGCTTGCACACCGATGCCCGAAGTCTGATTAACCCGGGGATGTCCCAGTGACGCAAAACGTCCGTGCTCGACGTGTGTAAGATCACATTCCTACGCTGTTGCGCATGCACAGGAGGGTGTTCAACTTCCTCCACACCCTGAATGCACCTTTGACGAAAGTGAGGTTTTGATGCCCCTAGCCCTGCCGCACAGCTTACCTGGCCCCTTCACGACCCCCACAGTCACCGAAGTACCCCCTTCTGAGCCTGCAGAAACACCGAAAAATCGGTTTGAGAGACTAGAGAATCGAATCAGTGAGTCTCACAGTCTCCTAAACGTGACCGCCGACGCGATAAGCCTTTGACGACGACAGATGAGCTCGAATCACAACTTCGAGAAAAAGATCGTGTCTTGAATGGGTTTGCTAGTGAAGTCCCGTCCTCAAGCTCGTCACCATTCTCTGCCCCATTGCCTCGTCCAGGTGGACCGTCAGGCTTGGGTGTGCTATCCCCTTTCCACACAAATGGTGTCATGCCACCAGGAGATCTCAATAATCTCTACAGCACGCTACCAACCTCAAAGTCAATGGACGCTGTTGGTTCTTTGGACTTCTCAACGTTCCCTAGTGGATCATCCCTGGACAACCTTGCGGGTGTTGCAAGTATGCTGGGGAACGGGTCCCTTGCTGATATTCATATGAACAACACACCGGACTTAGGGCTCAATGGGATGGAATCTTCTTTCACTCCTGGTGATCGTAGCCTCGATCTGGTATTCATATCTTGGTCACCTAATCTTCCTGACCCGGAGGTTACAAGGCATTTGTGAGCACGGCACTCTAGCCTGTTTGTTGATGATGCTAACTTTAGTACCAGGGTCGAGGCGTTCTTCGCCTTTCATCTGCATGCAGTGAAGCTTTTCCATGGACCGTCTTTCCTGGCCTCCCTCGATCTAGCCCCTACACACCCACGCTTTCCACCTGCGGGGATCCTGCATGCCATATGTGCCATTGGGAGCTTGTACACAGCAAGCATAGCGCCGACGCCCCATCCTACTGAATGGAACACCTGTGAGTTTGGTGAAGCTTAATCAATGAACTTCGTGACGCTCACCCTTCCTCAAGACGAGGTTTACGGCAGCAACCTCCGCAAATCGCAACGAAGACCTGATTCGTTTGCGGAACAGCAAGTTAGATTTGCCAAGTCAGAGCTTGATAATTGTATAGACACTGGCATGAACCCATTCCAGGCAACCCAAGGTATCATCTTTGCTACTTGCGTAATTGAGGTGTTCTGAAGGAATTCAACAGTCAGTGTGATGCTTACATGGTGGTATTGGTGCCATGGGAGGTAAGAGTTCATCTTTAATAACAGTGTAGATCCTCATTGATCTTGTTTCAGGTGGGCTGAGGTCAGTATACCACCGCCATCGAGCGTCTGATAACGGTCTTAATGATGGTTCGTATAGGCCTTCTTGTCAGCTGCTGAGACACTTCGTATCGCTGTGCCTTGCGGTCTCAACGTGTGCCCACCATTCCATACTATCTCTGAGATATTGCGGCCTCCCGCTATCATTCCCCCTGCCAAGACGGTTATCGAGGACGAAATGAGACGTAACACGTTTTGGGTCGGTAAGTGATCCTAGTATCTTCCCTAGGACCGTTATCCTCGTCAGACGGTATAACTCATTCGGATCTTCCTAGCGTATTCGATGGAGAGACAAATGGGGACCGGCAATGGTTGGGCTAGTAGTCTTGATGATCAGGACGTCTGCCAATTACTTCCACTTCGTGGAGACCAGTTTGATCAAGGGGTAAGTGGCTCGTCTTTGAAACGTCTGCTGTCAGTCATTCTCTTGTAGGTTTTGGTGTATCCTGGGGAAAGACAATGGTCACACGACAGAGACGTTGTGGCCGTACACAAAGATAACCAGGTTGATTCATTTATTCTTTACATTAAAGCTACATTCCTCCTTTCGCGCGTCAAGACTTTCAATCTGCGTTTCAAGGGCAAACATTATACAGGGGACGCTTCGATGATCTCCCCGAATAACAGTCCCGCGGGAGATAATCCGGAGTATTTCGACGTCAAAGAAGCACCTGCATTTGTCGAACTGGACAGCCTCATCAACTCATTCAAGGCGGCGTTCCCAGCCCATCTCAAAAATCCTATTGATGGCCAAGCGGTAGACCAATATCTGTACACTGCTTGGTTAATCCCAGCCCTGTACGTGAATTTGATAGGCTTTGGCGACTTACATTGACTCGACATCATAGTGCGCAGATCCTGCTACATGAACCGCACTCCAGACCTGATTCAGATAAGTGTATACATGCTGACAAGATACTGCGAGCTGCGCGAGCGATTGTGGAGCTCATTTATAGCATCAGTGCCACCAGCTATGATGTTTCGTTGCTGGGACTACATGCTATTGTGTGTTACCTTCTCCCGGCGGATGTCAAGTTTGAGTTTTTGTTGACTGATTCCTCACACGAACAGATGTGTTGGTTCGCCGCTAGTCGGGTTTTGATCCGATTCTTGAAAGCTGCGATGGACGCAACTGCTGAACCTCAGATGGTCCAGCTCCAGGCGGAGATTTTCTTCATTCGGTGATTGTCTTTCCATATGGTGGCGAGGTACAAGTTGCTAACGCTGCCGATGGAAATAAAAATTCTTTAGGAGTATGATCGACAAGGCCGGCGAGCGAATGTTTATTGCCAGTACGCCCAATTCAATCGACTTGGGTTTCGCCGATCCGCTGACGTACTATGTGTCACTTTTCCTTGCAGAGCGTTATAAGAAGATGTTGGACGACTTCCTGATGACTACTTGCGGTCAGAAGTTTATGGAACCACCCTCTCATGTGCCAAGCTATAGTCCTCCGAGCGATGCGCTCCCGTTCGATATGTCCCGAGCGACCTTGGACATGTTCATGCAGTACAAGGCCCCTCCCATGCCTCCGATGCCGCCATCACGAAAAGGTCAGGTCGCGCCACCCCCACCATAACGCCCTGAAGGGAAGGATTGTCTATATCCGTCAGACTCGGATTGAGATTCTCGACTGTGCTTTTTCTCTCACCTTCATATACTGTATCTTGTACTATCGCCGCTTAAGCTCAGACACCCCCACACTCTATTCTGCTGTTGTTCGAGTAATTGCGAGTGCTCCATGTTGAGCATACATGCGCCTGCGGTTTTCGCAGGACTATGATGCAACCTTAGGATCATGGAGCTGTAATATATATAGCTTTGACTGTAGCCCCGAGTCGCTCACGAGATCTATTTGTGCATTTGAAGTGGATTGGGAACCTTAAACCTGTGCCGCAGCGTCCATTCTTGAGGGGTTTATTTCGATTTCGAGTCCTCATGTCAAGAGCCAAGAATGCCACGACGATATATGATACACTGGATTCATAAAGAGAAATGGTGGGTTTGAGAGACGAGATAGGTAAGGAATGTGTCAGGTGGGACGGTATCTATTCTTGAGCGGTGCTCGTGTCCGAGTCACCTCGGACATGTGTCGATGAGAGTTGGACATGGGAGAGCAGCAGCAGAAGGTGCTGGTTCCTGGCCGTGCCGATGAAGTCTAATCGCTGCCTCATGGGGATCAGGAGGATCTATTTTTGTGATGTTTTTACTACGGTACTGCGAGGTCAGTCGGGGATTTGTGAGTGGAAGGAGATCTTGTGAGGTGATTTGAACCCGCTGGTCGGATGTACGGATGTGGCCGAGTGGGGAGGACGAGATGGGTGGATGCCGCATGTTCGACGGGGACCATCAAAGAGCGCATGCCATTGTAACAATCCTTGGTGGATGTTTACGCAGCCACTCGTTCCTGGCAGGGTCGACATCTCCATGATTGCTATTTTCGTTTCCGCAAAAAAGGCTGGGTAACCCAACCAGAGATATCAAAGCTAGCCATAATTGACCGGGGTCTCCAGACACTCCACTCCCAGGCCCCGGCGCTTCCCCTGATCATGTATACCCGTCATGTTTATATAACATCTCGGCCATGGACTGTCCACCTCCCTAATATCCCCCCTCACAGAACATCCTGTCCCAACAAAAGCGCATCCCCTCGCCAAGTTCATGGCCGACTCGGCCTCCACTATCAATGAAAGTGGTTGTGCAGTTCCAACAGAAGGGCAGCCTTTCGATTTCGAGGTTCGCCTCGGGCTCTCCTTTATAGTGCAGGCAGCATGCTTTTCTGCGCTGGCCGTGACTGGGCTTCTGCTGTATATCGCGGTATGTGTATTTGGTTTTTATGATAGGGCGCTCGTGTGTGCTCATATTTTTGACGCAATGCAGTTCAGTGCTATCAGGTCGAAACGCGGGGGGTATCGCGGTTGGACAATGTCTACCCATGTCCACTGGTACTTCCTCAGTCTCATGGTTTCGGAGCTCATCCAAGCCATCGGTGAGTGTATATTATTGTTACTGAATTCACCCCGTCACGCTGTCACCCCCAGGCGGCATTCTGAACGTGAAATGGGTCAAGAACTCGGTACGCACAAAATCTTTTGAGCCTCATCCCGCCTAATCACCTCGATTGACGGTGAACCCTGAATTGTTGCAGGATGTCATGGAAGGCGCGACGTGTACCGCCCAAGGTGAGTATTTGTTAAACCACGGCGCTGATCCGTGCCGTGCGTGTCCATGTCGGGTTTTCAGACACTGAGCGTGGTCTCCCATTTTAGGTGTCCTCAAGCAGCTCGGTGACGTCGGTGTGGCACTTGCGTACGTCTCTTTTGTCTCCTTGCATGTCAATGAAAGAAGCCTGACCGCTACGCTCCCCTCCAGGTCTCTTGTAAGAATCCCGCGCATACAAATCTCCGTCCCTTCGTTGATTAATTCCGCTAGGCTATTGCCATACACACTTTTAGCGTGATTGTTCTCCGTTGGAGGCCAAAGCCAACTTACACAGTCGCTGTCGTGGTCATCAGCACCATCTGGCTATTCCTCATTCTGACTATCGCCATCAGCCTTGGCGTCCATCGGGGAAAGGATTATTATGGTGATACACAGTACTGTATGTGTTGATCATTATCATTCCGAATACACATCAGCTCATCTCATCATCAGGGTGCTGGATCACTCAGGCTTATCCCGGTCAACGGATTGCCCTCGAATACTTCTGGATGTGGATGGCAGCGTTTATGAACATCTTGCTCTACATTCCCATCACTCTGGTTCTCAAGGGCTTCATGACAGTATCTGGCTGGCGTGTCAGGTTCTTGAGCAGGAGTGAGAGACGACATGTCTCACAGGCCGCCATAGACCGTGATGACATTGACCATATCGCTGTGAAGATGCTCTTGTGAGTTTGATTTTCCCACTGTCCTTGTTGCATCGCTGAAATCATACGTGTTCAGTTATCCCTTGATTTACACCTGTACAGTACGTTGACCTCGGATAGGCATCTCCCGCCCTTTCTCATGCTTATCTTCTAGGTTCTTCCGATTGCGATTGTGCGCTGGAGGGCGTTCAGTAACCGCTGTGTGCCTTGGGCTGCCACCGTGGTCGCCGGAGTGATTTTCGCTTCGTCTGGGCTCCTGAATGTATTGCTTTTCACGACAACGCGACCGACGCTGCTTCCCTCTCGGGAGCGAAACGACCACACTCCTCGTTCACTGCGTTTCGGCCCTCGGATACACTCCAGTGTCATATCCATATCATCTCCATCAGCATCTGCGCCACCAGGACTTTCTGGATCATCCACTCACGCAGGTACAATCTCTACGATACCCGATGAACTTGACAACGGTAGTCTACGACTGGATACCCCTAAAAACTCAATTGGTACGATTCTTGATGACCACACGAAATTTCAGGCATTCGGCTCAAGCCCAAGTTTGACGTATGTGCTATACACTTATCCCTGGTTGTTTTATTTGCCTGACTCCGTTTCTCCGACATTCCAGCGTCCCCAATGGCATGGTATGAGATAAAGGACTCTTTCATGATTGTAAACGCATTGCTGTATCTTGTAGTCACGTAGCATTTATATATTGTACGCTATCTATTTGTTGGGTCTTTTGCTCTTTTGTTATTCTGGTGGTCATTGCAATTCTATCGTGTTTTCTCGTTGGCACTCTCGCTTCGTCTGACTATCTGCTCGCATCATTGCGATTTACACTTTCGGGCTATTACTTCAGCACTTTGTGAAGCGGAAGGAACTCGGGCGCTTCCCGACTTGAGTCTGACGTCTTGGACATGACTTCGCACTGGTACACCTCTCTCACTTTTACTTATACCACCTCTTGGATTCGACGCAGGCAAAGGGACGAACACTAATGGGCGGGAACCAATCAGTCCCAAAGATCACTAAACAGGACAAGGCTATCCTCGAGTGTGTTTACCGCCTGTTTCTGACCCCAGCATCACACCGCTAATCTCTCGTATCGTTTTCCTACAGCTTGAAACTCCAACGAGACAAAGTCAGACAATATCAGAAGAAGGTATGTTGGAACAGAATTCCCAAGTCGTCAATCCATCATGGTATTGTGCCGTGTAAACTAACAAGAATCGATGATTTTCGCTTGTAGATCCAGGGTGTGCTTGACCGGGAACATGAGCTTGCGAAACAGTATCTCGCGGAAGGGAGGAAGGATAGAGCCATTTTCGCACTGCGGAAACGAAAGTTTCAGGAGACGTTGTTGACGAAGACGGATGGACAACTGGAGAACTTGGAACAGCTCGTACGTACACCTACACCTGTACACTCAGCACCTACCTCATACTCATACTCATACTCATAATCATGCTCATGCGCGCCCTCACCCCAACCCTCATTTCCCTCACGCGACCCCCGTTCCTATCACGATGATTCTCCTCGGAATTATCTGACATCCCGGTGGTTATCATCCACTTCCGCATCCACAGGTTTCGACGATAGAATTCTCGTTGATCGAAGTCTCTGTTCTCCATGGATTGCAACAAGGAAACGAAGCCCTGAAAGAGATCCACAAAGTATTGAACGTGGATTCTGTCGAGAAACTCCTCGAAGAAACCGCGGTAGCTAGGGAACACCAGCGTGTACGTACAGCCTTCCACCATAATCATAATCTCAACCCCAATCCGTCCCTCATCATCACCCTTATCGTCACTCACCCATCTACCTAAACAAACCACTCAATCATCAATACAGGAGATTGATGAAATGTTAGCGAATAATCTAACCGTCGAAGATGAAGAGGCAGTCCAAGCAGAGTTGAAGGAGCTCGAACGGGAAGCGGTATGTTATTTGATTGGTGGTGGTGTTTTGGTGATGGATTTGGGTACTGATTTCGCTACCAGCTTGGCGAGACAGCGCCTCTCGAACTACCATCAGTACCAACAGAAGCACCAACAGAACCAGAGGATGTCGAATCGGAAACGGACAAGACACCGGTCAAACAGGAGAGGGAGAGGGAGCGTATACCAGTTGCTGCATGATTATGACCATTTATATGCATCTCCTCATTGGAGTTCATTCACCATAGACGTTTGGGACCATATTAAATTATATATCGCATGTAGCACCAGTAATACAATGACCACACATCTAGCCCACATATATGGAGGGTTACCAGTTATCAAAGTTACCAAAGCCCATTTTTCGCTTCTTCTTTGCATCGTCTGCAAGACCCAAATCACCCGTCGACTCGAGTGGCCGTTTTGAAGAATTCGAGGCATTGTTGACATTCAGGTATTTCCCGACACCTCCCATGCCCGTCGTCCCGGACTTTTCAAGCCCAATTTTGACACCGAACCAATTGGTATCATCTTCCTTCTTGTTCGCCGGCTCGTTCGCTGGTTTCGCCTCTCCTGCGGCTTTTCGAGCCCGCTTCTTCTCTTGGCGATTCTTGTACTCTTCGAACGGATCCTGGTAACTGTTCATCAAGCAAGGACAAGTCAGCGTCTTCCGGCCCTCCCGAAAGTCCCGCGAAAATGGAGGAGATGAATGGCATACATGACAACTTCTGTAATCCGAACTGCTTTTGCGGGTCGCTCCGTCCCAGGCTTGACAGGTACTGACTCGAGAGCGTCAAGGACTTCTTCTCCGCCCACGAGCTTCCCGAATACCGTATGCTTTTTGTCCAGGTGAGGTGTCGCCCGGAACGTCAAGTAGAATTGAGAGCTGTCGGTAACCGTCAGTTAACGAGGATATAGAATGGAGAACAGGTGGTAGATACCCATTGGTTCCAGGACCTTTGTTTGCCATAGCTAGGACACCACGACCGTCGTGTTTGGCTGCATTTCGCATGTCGTGTTCGTCCCTGAAGGGCGTGCCCCAATATGACTCTCCGCCGGAGCCCGTCCCTGTAGGATCACCGGTTTGGACCTGGACAACGATTAGACATGGTCCATGGAAGTATGCCACGGAAATGAAGCGAGCGTACCATGAAGCCAGGGACGAGTCGGTGAAAGAGGCAATTATTGTATTTTCCTGCTTTTGCTAACATCAGGAAATTGTAGCACGTTTTGGGAGCCTGGAACACGCATGAGCGACATGGGATAGGATAGTAATATTGTGAGATCCCGACCTTTTCGCAGAAGAGTTCGAGGTTCAAACTTCCACCAAGAGAGGTCACTACACGAACATAGGCCCTCCGCCGACCGACGTCTTTCTCTTTACCTTTTCCTTTTGGTGGGTTCGCAAAATCGTCGAACATAAGTTCCTCCTATAATCCAAAGACGATTAGCAAACTCCAGGCCACTCGATTTTGCCACCTCACCTCATCCCACACCAACTGTGAACTTTGGGTTTGAGGATCTACCGAGGTGGAGGTCAAGGACGCGCCAGGTAAACCCGTAGAATATGGCGATACGTTCCCTGGGGAGAAAATGAGTATCTAGAATCGAAAACTCGAAGGCTCGACTGACATGGTACCGCAGCTTTCGTCTTGGCCACTGGTCCTTTGGTCCCGGGGGTAGGTTTGGCTACAACCTTTGACTTTTCGTCTTGCTTTGCCTTGACAGTGGTCGAGCTTGATACCGAAGCAGTCGGAAGTCCATGTGGGTTTTGCAACGTGATGACGTCCTCTCTACATGGTGAGCTTGTGAGAAAGGTAAGCCTTGGAGAGGTCAATAACTACGCACTTCTTAAAACGTACATCGGCCACCAGATCCTTGCCAGCTTTTACACTCTCAGCGAGGAAGACGTTTCCAGTCGTAGCAATCGCGACGATGTGCGAGTGTTCACTAAAGGGTTTGAAAGTGATAGGGTCATGATATTCGCCAGATGCTTTCTTGGAGTAGTGGAGTGTGATTAGGTCGGAGGGGGCTAAGGGTTCTTGTGTGACGGGATTGGTATTGTTGTGCTGCCTACAGATGACACATAGTCAGGCTCCGAGATGATTTCTTCGTCAACAGGAATACGCACTTCAACCAAGGAATGATGTTAACAAGGTCGAACACTAAGCCAGTCCCATCCGCATTCCGGGCGCACACAGGATGACTGAATGGTTGGAACGACAATGCACAGCAATCGAAAGGGGTCTGTGCGCCAGAGAAAGGAGCTTCTGCTTTCCTGATAGACCTTTGTTAGATTACTCGTTCAACGGCTTGTGGAAGTAGGAACTCACGCCTTGAAACCAGCAGAGGAGGCGGTATGCTGCCCAAACATCCCCGAGTGCTCCGCATGGGTGACATAGAGTTTATCTGAGTTCCCGTGGCCCATAGTGCACGAAAAAAAGGGTGTTGTCCAAGGAGTAGTTGGCAAGTGGTGGTGGTAGAATACAAACAAGCCTTCGCCGCTTCGTCATTGTGGCGTTCAACCAAGTATCCTTCGATCAATATGCTATAATTTCGCGTTCCAAGGGGGATTGCAACAGACTTCCGCACAATAAGCATTCTACCACTGGAAATTCGACGTATTCACTTCAACCAGCATTGCGTCTCAAACACACATTATATTGGCCCCAAACCCGGTGATACTGATACAAATAATCCGATAGACGTAGATGATTTTGTCGCAGAATCAACCTCTCTGTCTATCCACCCTCACCGAATTGTGACAGGCCGAAATCCACACAGGCGTTGGATACGAATGTCGCGTGTTATATATCGCAATTTGAAGGCAGCCTATCCCTTGAAAAATGATCACAACGCGAGGTGACAGCGATTAATCTTCGGGGCCATTACTTCCAGGAATCAACTAGGGTTCGGTGTCGGTGTGAGTCTTAGAACATTCAGAGATATAGATCCAGCAAATACCATGCAAATATTGTTTCCATTAAGGAGTGTTTGTGCTAATTTTGTTTTCTTGGTACCTTGGGGCGTTGTCTCGCTACAGGAACACGAGATGAGAGACATAGAAGAACCATGACATCTCGGGCTCACTATTCTGTCACATCTTCAAGCACCATATCTATGAACCGTGTATAAGCACCATCAATGGAATAGGTCTGTGACGGGGACTTACTGACGAAATCATCGAAGCCAGTGAGTGTCCCAGTGAATTCGCGTTCACTCTTCATGATGACCCATATCCGCGATCCAATGCATCTGTCGATAAGTTCTGCAGCAAATTCGTCAACACGAAACCGAGTTGAATCAACACAACATTTGTCAACCTAGCGGTAGAATCTGTGAAGCCATCCTGAGTTGTGCCCGATGCGACTCTTGGCTTCACTTGCGTTGGCTCGAGATGATGAAAGTTTAAGCTCAGAACCGACTCGGATCGCATACAGCTTGTAATTGGGTATGAGCGCTCATAAATCTGAGTTCACGAACTCGACTCAGTAACACTCCTCGAAGAAACCACGTTCAAAACCTCAACGTAAGTCTCATTCACCATTTCGATCATTAGTATACACCGCAAGAACAGTGGGATGCCATCGTACGTGTCCAAAAAGATTGTAAAAACAGATAGAGAAATTCGTTACCTCGTTTCAGTGAAAGAAAGACAAAACAGAATGTAAAGAGAGCTGAGAGTGAAAAGGACAAGGGATAGAATTGACATTTAACATTCGGATATACTGGTCTTCAGTGAACACACGACGGGGAGGGGGTAAGATAAAACACAAGCAACTGATCAATTCTACGACTACTGGCCAAAGCTGAATCCGCCTGGTGGAGGAAGGCCACCATCTTGGTTGAACTTGGTAAAGGAGGGGAGTGTCAACAAAAAGGGTCAGATTTCAAAATGATAGCGTTTCAGACTTACAGCAAATGCGCCAGTAGCGTCCACCTGTGGTGCTGTGATACCGGCATCTACGTCTTCATCATCGGGAAAGTATTTGTCCATAATGTTGAAGGACTTCTTATAGATATCCATGTTATCGTGCTGTTGGAGGTTGTGGATTGTGACCATCCCTCCCGCTTCTTCAACATACAAGGCGAACTGGTTCACAGCGCCTGGGCCCGCTGCGGTTTTGTCCATCTCGCCCACCTTCAAGATGTTGTCCAAACCATCCAACGCAACCTGGATGATCTTGTTGTCCATCATCGTCAATAGATCGCAAAGGGGCTTGATGCAGCCCTGCGAAACGAGATATCGGATTTGTGATGGTTCTTGAAGTCCACCGGAAGTGGCGTTCGAGATAGCCCAGCAGGCCTCCTTCCTCGTCTTGAAGTCCGCATTTTGGAGAATGTTGATGAGAGGCGGGATGATATTTGCGTCGATGACAGCCTGAATCTGTGCGGGGGATCCAGCTGTGATATTAGAGATCGTCCAACAAGCTTCCTTCCTGATGCCGTCTTTGGGTGACGACAAGAGAGACAGAAGTGCTGGGAGAGCTCCAGATGTAATCACGACCTGAGTCTGAAGGTCGTCTCCAGTCACGATGTTACCAACGGAACGTAAAGCGGGGGTCTGAACAGATGTGGACGTGTGAATGAGAAGATCAACGAGTCTTCTGCACACCCCAGACTCAATCACGGCTTGGATCTTGTCGTTGGAACCGTCTGATAGGTATGAGATTGCCCAACACGCGTCAATGAGAATCTCATCATCCATTGAGTAGATGAGTTTGGTTAGGACGGTGAGTGCAGGCGAAATCTGATGCAACTATTGAGCGAACTTCAAAAAGCAACCAAGGAAAAGAGATACATACCAATTCCCAATCAGGCTGAGGGTTTTTTCCTCGACAGAAATTGCTGAGTGTCCAAGTGGCATTCCTCAGCATGCTGAGCTTGTGGTTTTCGCTCAGGAGGGTCAGGAGCGGTCGGAGGGCGCCTGCTTGAAGGACGTAGTCCCTGCATGCTGGACTGTCTCCTGCGATGTTACCAAGGGCCCAAACAGCCTGCTCGCGAACATCGAGCGAGGGAGAGGACAACAATTTAATAAATTCTGGAACAGCTTGGGCGTTAATGACGACCTGTGTGTGGTCTGCAGTTCCGGAGGCAATGTTGGTGAGCGCCCAAGCAGCTTCAAACTGGGGATTGTAGGGATCAGCAGATTTGTCGAACGAAGAGATACAGAGCACGTACTTGAAGCATGGGATGTTCTCCTTGCAAGAACTGGACAAAGCGAGGAACAACACCACACTCGATAACGCGCTCAATCGGTGGGTTCTTCTCCTTCGAGAGCAGCTTGCGGAATTTCGTGGTAGCATCTAGTTGGCGATCGTAGTCATCGGAGAATACGCCAGCCACCATGTCCTCTGCGAGCTATCAGTAGAAATGCATCAGCAACATGGGCCACGTTCAACAAAAGATCAGACATACAGGAGTCTCCCAGCTCCCGCCGCCGCCCTCCTCATCTGAATCGGCAGTCGACGCTGGCAAAAAGTTCCTTCGCTTTGTGATATTCTCTTCTCGTTTCTGCCTACGAATCTCAACCTGTTGTTCTTCGCGGCGACGACGCAGTTCGTCCTGCTTTAGCCCGCCTTTACTTTTATAATCTGTTCGAGCGGCACGCGTTTTATCAGGGCTTCATGAATGCACCAAGACTAGGATGTACACTAGGCCACAAGGTGATCTACTTACCATTTCTGCGGTGGGATGTACGTGAATCCATAGTAGCGAGAGTGGGAGGGACAAAGATTGGAAGAAAAGAGCAGAACAGAAGAGATTATGTACTTTCGGAGCCTCAACGCGTCCTTGTCCCTCAAAGAGTTAATTGTCACATCGCGTGGCCACACGAGTCACGCCCACTCTGACCCCTCCGAATTACACACCCATCTCAAAATCTCGCCCCTTTGGAAATCACATCAGCCTCGTTGAAGGCCATCGTCGTCTCTTTAAGAGAGAAAAGAAAATATGTTCTCAACCCGGTACGCGGCCAAAATCAATGCGTTTTTCTTTTCTCCGAATCGTACGCTTGGGCCATCGATAGACCAAATGTCACGGTCCGTCACAGTGGGACTCGCCCAATCTCCCACGAGGTCAGATTTCGATGTCTCATCCCTTTGTACACATTCCCCCAAGAAGACTCGAGAACAAAGGAGACTGAGGTAGTCATTTACGACACTGTTCTGACAGCTGCGGTGGGGTTTGACAACACTTATGTCGCGAATGATGTAATGTAAATGCGAATGAAAGATAATTGCAAGAGGAACGAAAACGAGATTACACAGTGGCTATGTATCATTGTCAAATGGGTACTAAGGGCAAGGACTGTGAGTAAAGGGCAGCAGGAAATGAATCATATCAAGCTCACCTCAAATGGCTCAGGCGGTGTCGCTTCCGGAGCATTTTCGTCTAATGCAATGTGAAGCCGTCGCTCCGATTCAGAGATGCCAGTAGGGCCTTCATAAACGAAGGGCGGTATGTTCGTTGTAAACTCGATATACTCCGCATCGTCCTCTGGCCGTTGATCAACCAAGATCAAAATCCCTCCTCCACCAGCGAACTTCTCCGACGAGATAGTGGGCCCGTACGAAGATTTGCCAGCCTTACCGTTCCGTGGTGCTACGTACGACGAAACAGATCGCACAGGTTGATAGCGACCATCGGGTGGGAAAACGACATGAGCCATCTGCGCAGGAGTGACCCTCGAGAAGTTGCGCAACTTCTCGAATCCTGGCTCTCCTTTTCGTGCCTTCTTTGTCTCACCAATAGGCCCGTCTGCGAGGTTTGACAACGACCCTGCTATGGGGGAAACATCTCCATGCTTTGCCGCCGAAGATGATGGATCCTCAGGTTTCATCTCAACATCACCATCCTTCTTTCCCTCTGACTTTTCATCCTAGAAAGGAATATCAACATCGGGAAACGCAATTAATTCACTGGGAGCACATACGACTTCGATTGGTTCCCCCTCGGCCGCGGCCTTCTTCTTTTCTCTTGCCTTCGCCTTCGCCGTTGTAGAGAGCACGGCAGTAGCGACCTTGGTAACGGCTTCCTTCTTAGGGGGTTTTGTGGGTGCAGGGTAAGCGAATAAGCTGGGCCTTGCATTGGATATAAACTCGAATTGGGGTGCCTGTGACAAACAGTTAGAAATAGAACTAATACATCACACCACGATTTGAGGCGTACCCGGAGTTCCTCGGTTATGCCGATGATACCTGTTGGCTCGAACGCGAGACTTGCACAGTGCGCGAGAGGGTACCAATACCAAAATTGGCAGAACAGAGCCATACCAACGATGGCACTGGTATTCTTGCTACCAGCACGGCTTTGCAGATTGATAGTCACATTCCTACCACCGGCGTCGATGAGACCTTGTCCAACAGCGGCACCGAAACGTGCCATGGGATCTTCGTGCTTGTCGCCGATAATTTTGTTGTATAACGCACGGGTAGAGGCCATTGAGGGGGAAGATGCCTCGGATTGTTGGACAAGGACCATGCCCAAAGCGATGAAGGCTCCCTGCCGAACGAAATCAACACTGTCCCGTGTCATAGGTTCCAGAATCTCAACCGCGTCCTAAAAATAGTGCAATGTCACAGATGTCAAGAAGGGAGTCCTAAGAACCAGGCTTACCTGAAGACCGGTTCCGGCACAAGCGATTCCAAGAGCCAAGGTTGCCCCTGATCGAACGTGGGGGTTGTAACTCTCGCTCAATAGCTGCACGATACGGGGAACTTGTGAGGGGTTCTTGAAAAGAAGGAAGGCCAATGATGTGACTGCCGCTCGCCGAACGTCATCTGAGGTATCGGAGACGGCGATATGAAGGAGCTTGCGGACAGAATCGTTGTTGGCGGTCCCGGCGTATGCAAGAGCTAGTGTGTAGACACCACCATATCGTAGAATGGGGTCCTAGAAATGATTGTTATATCACTAGTACTCGAATAATAACGATCTGAGTTACCTTTTCACCGAGCAACTGCTTTACGATCGTATCCGCTTGCTCTTGCCGCCCGTAGTATATGAAGGCAATCCCGATAGCTAGACCACGGATAATCTTCTCGTGGTGCGTCTCCCGGGCGTACGTGAGCATCTCATCGGCACAATTCTCATCTCCAGTACCAAGCATGATGAGACCCATAGCATATCCTGCCGCCTCGCTAGCGATTGCGGAATCGTTGAATAGCGTCTGCTTAAGATCGTCGTATGCCTCTCCGTTCTTGCCACCCATTCCAGCAACGCCAAGTCCGAGGGCAGCGCCATGTTGGACCACCTCTCCCTGAGCGGTCTTGAGTGCATCACGCAGGTAGTTCTCCACCTGGCGTCCACTACCACATCCTGCATTTATGAGTCCAAGGGCGAAAAGCGAACCGCCCTCAGAGTAAGCAGCGCCAGGGATACCACTGTCTGCGCCGTTGCTTGGGGTAGGTACGGACCAAGGATATTCATGCCCTCCTGGAAGTGACCTTTGTGAATCACTCCGAGGGCGGCAGTCGCTGTGAATTTTGACCAATTTGCGGCCAAACCCAACCACTCCAAGTTTTCTCGAAGGAATACATCGGAAGTGGTCCCAGAGTGCATAAACGCATTCTGAAGTGTGAGGGCGGTATGGTAGATCGATGAGCGAGGCTCTAAGGAATCCTGGAATGATTGGGATGGGATATTAGGACAGTGTCAAGATATGTATACCATTTCGCACCTTGGTATGCTTCAAAATGAGCATGTCCACTTTGTTATTACGCTTCAAGAATTCTAGGTACAACTTGACAGATTCTTGGCCACCGAGTATCCTGTGCAGGATCAGGTAAATGTCCGCTATGTCCTAATAGGTCATCAGCGACATAGTATCGGTAGTAAATCGCCTAGGAGCATACCCCTTCGCCGGCTGGGAGACCATTTCGAACAGCTTCCAAGAAGTCTTGTGCACCGCCTTCAGCAAGATCAAAGGCAAACTGGTAGGCCAGAAGTTCATGATCGGGGATCAAGGAAGTCAAAAGGGGGATGGTGAGGGAGGGGTCACTCAATGTGACAAGTAACCGGGTCAGGGAATGAACATGAGGGGAGTTTGCATCGTGCGAAGGAGGGGGGAATAACGGTAAGAGTGCCTTCAGGACCTGATCCCGATAGGACAAGGAAAACCCCGTGTCTAATACTGCTTCCATCGTGTATGATAAAAGCGATGGGTCATTCGTGTGATTGTAAATGTGGGAAATGACGTCGATTCGTTTGGATTCGAGAGCAATTCCGATCGCCTTTTCCGGGAGGTTATTAAATGAATGCAACGTAGGTCGAGGCGTTACTTACTTGCTTGTATTCGCCGTCTTGTATACATCTTCGGAAAATTCCTTCAATGATGCCTTGAAGCCTTGAATCAATTTCTTCTGCGCCCTCCTCCGTTCGCGCTTCCACATAACGATCAATAGCTTTCGCTTCAAAGCGAAGGGTAAACTTCAGTGAAGAGGACCAACATCGTAATAGAGATATACTTACAAACTACTGTTTCGATGTACTCTTCAGATCCTTCTGCGCGACTCTCAGCCTCGAACGCATTCCCCGCACCAAGTGCGAAGGAGAGTGCTTCTTCGTACTCGCCAAGGTAGTAGTAAACCTTGCTAGCGAGGAGTGCTGCGGCATCGTGAGCACCAGAGGATACCTCGTCACTCTCATAAAGAGATTCGCTTCGAGGAGATAGGTTGTGAGCCAGGTGCAAACCAAGGAACTACCATTGAACGTACATAAGCTCGATGTGCTCCGAAATTTCTGCCCAGAACTGGGGTACAAGGGAATTCAGAGCCCTGAGTGCATGCTCCTTCAACACTGGCTCTGGTTCGGACAGCAGCGCCAGTACACCAGCTGCAGAAGAATACGGTCTTGAGGCCATGATCCTAGGCGGGAATGAATGAATGGTAAGTATGAGATGTGTAGAGACGCGTCAGCCTGAACAAGTTGCAGCCACAGCCAGACGCGTCTCCGGCGCTAGATCACTGCCTAATTCGGACTGCTTATATAATGAGGCATTAATCGTATTCCAGACGAGCCTCAGACTTTCCGACCCACCCCGTAACACAGAACCACCACCACTCATCCAACATGTCCATGATCGCTCGTCGTTCCCTTATTCGCGCTTTGCCCCGTGCTCGTGGTTTCGCTGCCGCTGCTGGCGATGTTACCAAGAGCAGCTGGACCGAGAAGCAGGTTGCATTGAAGGCACATGCCGCTGGTCCGTAGACTCCTTATTTTTCACCTTGTTGATCTCACCACCACTTCAGAGACTGCCAACTTATGGCGCAAGATTAGGTGAGTTAAGCCATAGAATTTCCTTGATAATGAGAAGCCCGAAGCTCATAAAACACCTCCAGCTTCTTTGTTTGCATTCCTGGCAGTAAGTCAAGGTCGAGTTTTCCATTCGGCTAACCCCCTCACCTCACACCGCAGTCCTCATTGCCTCCGTTTGGGTCCGCAACCTCGAGGCTGAACACGCAGAACATGAAGCCCATATCCGTGCAGAAAACGATGGACATTTGCCCGAGGGTCCAGCCTATGAGTACATGACTAGGCGGGGTGCGTTCATTTGCTCCTACCTCACCCTAAAAAGCTCTGAATGTCCCTCTAGTAAAACCTTTCCCATGGGGACCCAACAGTCTGTTCTTCAACCCTCACGTATGTTATTTGCCCTCTCAGAAAGCCCCATACTCACCCGTGTATCAATAGGCCCAGAAGGATCTGTCAGAGTGATCGGAGGAGTAGTACAAGTAGTTTGCTGAATTGTCGTTCATTGGTATTCTTCATTCTTCACCAACAAGCACAACTTCTTGTTTGCTTAACTTAACATTGATATTTGAGTGCTCGGATTAACTCCCACAAATGCCCAATCACGACGGGACTGTTGCCAAAGCCGAGAGCAAGTTAAATTGGTAAATATCATACGATATAACACTAGTCTAAGGTCCAGAAGAGTTCCACAATGACGACCACCATTCAAAGAATGATCCAGACACCAGCGAACAAGCCGCCAGCAACGGCAGCGAGACTGGTCAACAATGTGGTCGGATAAAGCGCGACTGCTCCGTTGGGGCTACATTTATGATGCTTTTAGATCAGCAAGCAGGGTTCAACACGAAGGATCACTTACTTCGAATTGGCAGAGATTTGTGAGGCCGCTGCTGCAGTTGCAACTGTATACACTGATCCAGCAAAGGTTGTAGCTACACCGAAGCCATCGGTCGCAAGTGTAATTGCCTGCCCACCCGCAGAGGTGATGACAGTTGCGGCGTGTCCACCGATTGCTGTGAGTGAGTGAGCAATCTTAGTCTCAACATCGTCTACATGAAAAATGCAAAGTAATGCTTACACGTTACTTTCGTCGCGATTCCGGCACCGACAGATGTAGCATCGCTAAATACGGATGCACCTGAAGACAACATTAGTTGCGTTCCTCTATATGATACAAGCAATGGGACATACCAACTTCTGTGGCGACTGAGAACGCTGAAGCTGCACCGGAAGTAACATCATTGAATATACTGCCGACTGTGATATCATTAGTGAGAAGCGAATTCATTATTGTCGAAAGCTACTAACGATCTTGACGTCTCTCGAAGTCGATAGGCTCTGCGTTGGCAAATGTGGCGACGAGCACAAAGACAGCACAGAAAATCAAGGCGTAGCGGGAGAACATTATGATCTTAAGAGGACGGGAAGAGAAAGTCGAAGGAGGTATACGAGGAGGGTAAACGAATGTGGAGAGATTCTTGGGGATGTGGGCTGAGTCTTCTTATAAACGAACGCACGCGGGCTCAAGCGGAAGATTTGAGATCATACTTGTTGGAGCGCGAAGGTTTGCCGACATTCCGGATGAGGGAATTTGTGCGGAAGAAATCCAGGCTGTGTGTGGAGCACGGAACCATGTTGCAAATTGAGAAACTTGCCTCATTGGCCATTTTGTACTGCAGTTTGCCTTGTGCTGGTGCGCAGCAGTATAGCATAGCACAGCATCTCGGCCGTACATTGGGAATCTGAGCCTACTTCCGATGTCATCGATTCATCTGTTGGCAGTTGAGATAAACTTGCCGTAAGTGTCGTGGGTGATGATAACCAAGAGTTACTACTCCACTTCAAGTTCGTAGTTATCATCACTGGCAGCCACAATTGGGTTGGCTCAAAACATCATCGACGTCGACATCTCAGAGCTACTGGAACAGCTTGGACATTCCGACACTGCACAAGCCTATCATGCCTCGAGCGATCATATCACCATCTGTCTTGGCCTCTGACTTCGGACAACTAACAGCGGAATGCAAAAGAATGATCAAGGGCGGGGCGGAATGGCTGCATATGGGTGTGCATCTTCTCCATTGACCATGAAACGACGATATCCTCAACCTCCACCACATAGATGTGATGGACGGGTAATGAAAATATACTTAGTAAAGTTATGGCACTGACATCGAATGCCAGACATTTCGTACCAAACATCACGATGGGTGAGAACACCATTCATGCCATTCGGATCGGTGAACAAATCTCATTGAGGAGGATCTCGTATAGGTGCACCGATTCTTTCATGCGTATCTAAGGGTATCCCTGGTATCTTCATGGACTGCCATATGATGGTTGCGCAACCCGAAAAAGTGAGACAATCCAACCTTGCGATCCTTTGACTCCCGACTGACGCTGCCCCAATATACAGTGGGTTGACGACATTGCAGATGCGGGTGGTGCACTATACTGTTTCCATCTCGAAGCAACCAGTACCGTAATTTCTCGATTCCCCAATATCCCCAACTTGACAAACTTCTTTCAGCTGACCCTCTACCCCTCATTGACGCTATCCATGCGCGCAAGATGAAAGCGGGAGTTGCAATCTCACCAGACACACCCTCCACAGCCATTACAGACGAAGTTGCCGAAAGTGCGGACATGCTGCTCGTGATGACCGTATACCCAGGTTCGTAAATTATTCTGAGTCCGCAGCACGAACACAGCCCTCACAGAATTTACCATTCGCTCCAATGCTTCCGCATCCGCAGGTCGAGGTGGTCAAAAATTTCTGGAACGCTGTGTCCCAAAAGTCTCCGAGCTTCGAGCACGATTCCCCAATAAGGATATCGAAGTGGATGGAGGTGTGGGACCAAAAACCATTGATGTCTGCGCAGACGCAGGTACGCATCCGCTTACACAGCCGCCTGTGCTGCGGGATCTCTCTGATTCTGAAACATCCACTGTAGGGAGCAATGTCATTGTGGCAGGGACAGCGATATTTGGAGCTTCTGAGCCGGAGAATGTCATTGCACTCCTCAAGGCGAAAGTTGAAATAGCGCAGGCCAAAATTGCTGCTCAGCGATCCTAGAGAAAGAACGCCCTCGGTGCAGAGTTTCCGTAGCAAATCATGCTCACCAAATTTTGTACCACCATCCTTGTATCCGTAGAATGAAGAGTTGGGGTATTGAGCGTTTTACTCGGGCATTGCAGTACGTACTCTGGCTTGGCACCTGTGAGGTAAACTATGCTATCCATATTGGCCTATATCAATATCCATAATAATCCAACCTGCGCTGAGGACGATTTGATACCGCCTCACACCACAGAAAAAACCAATAGCGTGTAAAAAGACGTCGGAGAGAGCAATAAGTGCGGGGCAAGACGTATTAATGGATGTCAGATAACTCGAAAAAAGGAGGGGAGCGAGCGTTCTATAAGGAAATATTGCCAATAAAACCAATACGCTATATACAGCGCGTGGAGGGTATGTAAGGCGTAGTAAATTACGAGAATGTCTGAACACGATGGTCCCCATATTGCTTGCAAAGAAGCGGGAGGATGGAGACAAAAGAGAAACTACCACGTCAACCATTCCCCATACAAGTTTGGACGCTCCCCTCGAATGAATGCCTCGCATGTTCTCTTGATAACTGTAGACCAATCCAAGTCACGTTTGTCATCTTGCACCATTTCTTCCTTCTCGAACGCCTTCGTGATGGGTGCAGCCGTCACAGATGCAGCGCGAGCGATTTGTTCACCCTCGATGAAACGAGGTCCCAAATCCGGGAAGTTTCGACTAGGGTCGAATGGCTTCCACCTGGGAAACGACATCGAGATCAACTTCGGTTATGAGGTTCGGAAAGAAGAGAACACACCAGAAATTGTGGAAGTGATATGAGTAAGCCCCCTTGTAAAATCCATCAAACCCGAGAGCCTCAGGCGCCGCGCTAGATTCTCGAGGCGTGTCGAAGAAGTCTGCAAACCTGGAAGCCGGAAGTAAGCATACATGCACGGAAGCGGACACAGGGAAACTCACTCGGTGAAGTACGGTTGAGGTGGGCGGTCCCGTTGGTACTGTTCCGTGTTCAACCACGCTGAATCAAACAGAGCATCGGGGAGACGCAATAACAGATTTTCCAGATAGGCATCCTTCGTGTACCGAGATATCGTCATCGGGTGGAAATCCAAACCATTCTTCAAGGCGGTTCGGAAAAGGAACGTGCCCAGTGCAGACCCCTTATTCAGCCTCAATACCGCGGTATTATACTTCTCCAACCGAGACCAACGATACGCGAAAGCCCCTCTCCAGCCCCAGAGTTCTTCCCAGTCTCGGAGGAAAATGGTATCTGCGTCCAGGTAAATTCCACCAAATCGGTGGCACAGAACGAAACGCGCCATATCCGAGAGGATAACCGACAAACGGTCATACGACGAAGGCGATTTAGACCCGACACGGTTGACTTTGTCATCTTCGTCAGTGCCTTTGCCAGTGGGAGCCACTGCAGCGGCAGCGGTTGCTGATTCACTGTCCTTCGCCTCAGAGGTCGAAGCTTTCTTTGAGGCGGCTTGGGGGACTTTCTCGACAAACCCTCCAGAGTTGAAAAGGCTATCCCGAAGCGCTCTCCATTCATGCTTGAGCTCAGGAATACCATCCAACTGCTCTGTCGTATTCCAGAGTTTAAATTGAATAACGTCTTGGAAACGCGGATGGAGGAACGGAGATGCCCATGGATTGTTCCTGAGCTGGTCCAGCATATCCCTACGAGCAGTAGGATTGGGCACCGAAGCAGCAGGCCCAGGGTTTATCCACAGCCAGAACTGGGGCCGGCATACAGCAGGGTCAGGGTTTGCTGCCTCCCGATTTAAACCAAGGTTCTGTGTGTAAAGGAAGGAGAGCAGTGCAAGATATGGTTTGTCTGTGAATGGTCCTGTCCAGAACATATGGAAAAGCCGAGGGTTTTCTGGGTCGCAAACGGTTTCGGAGTTGGCTGGAGAGACATATTTTGGAGGAGTTGATAGTCGAAGATGTGGCTCCCATTCAGCACCTCGTTTCTTCGGTAGTCCGGTGGTAGGGTCTATTTCGCCTTGGGTCTTGAGAGCGAATGCAGGCCTGATATAGGGTGCAGCCTCTGTGGAGTTTTCTCCCTCCCCGGTTTCAACATAAATATACTTCCAGTCGTCCATTTTCCCTCTTCTCACTCTCTTCCCATTATCAAGGCCTCCCCCTGAACGTAAAACTTCCAAGCAGTCCCGTACGTACTGTGAATCGGTCACTTTGTCAATAAATGTGTTAGTAGGCCATAGAGAGCTGGATACGGTACCTTATTCGTAGAGAAATCACAATGATCCATTATAATGTCCAAATCAGCGACACTGCCAGGCACCGGTCGAGGCGGGTAGGCAACATTTGGAGGAGCGCTTTGCAAGTCAAGATATACGCGTTTTGAGCCAGTGCCCAAAGTGGTCGTAACGGTCGGAGAGCGGAAACGCGAAGGTAGCGTCGTAGAACGTCGTAAAGGTAACGCAGGGTTTAGCGGTGGTGTCGAGAGACCTATCTGCTCGGGTACTGCGGAATAGGCGTAAGAGCAAGCTGCAAACACATAAGTTCATCAACTCACTTTTGTGGGCACTAGGATAGTGTCCTGCAGCAATCTCCCATTCCCATATCCGCCTGAGGTCTTCACGTCTATACACTAGAGTTGAAGGGTCGCCAGCAGGGAATGGTGTTGGCCATGTTTTAGCCTCTGACCCGAACCGTTTGTGAACGGCAAAGATAAAATAAATGGCAGCAACAATTCCCAGACAAAGTATAACGGTGCCTCTTCTTCTGCCAAAACGTGCAACACTTGATTGATGCAAACGGGATAGATTGGGTGCCATCAACCTGAGTCGACGAGTACGCACGCCTGGAATAGGCAGAGAGATGGGAATGAACCACGACGACGAGTGCTGATGCCGCCGCCATTTTTCTTGGACGGCGGATGATGTGTTGTTGTAGGAGGGCAGGCCATTCGGATGATGAGGCTTTTCAGCAAAACCGTTGCTGCGAGAAGGAAAATAGATAGACGCTGCCATCCTGGAGGTAAGCTGCGTTGCTACCGAGCGAAACCGACGGGTTGTGACCAGAGAGATGGGAGAGAGAGGGAAGGAAAATAGAGAAACGAGGTAGGTTAGAATATGTTCGAGGGGGAGGATGGAAAGCCGGTGCAGGGACAGCTCACTCAAACACTCAACTTAGGCGCCCGCACAATTCTAGCCGCCCGCCGACTTATTCCCTTGGCACCACCTTCTTCTTGCTCATATTCACACACATTCGCATATCAAATCATCATTGTGCAAATCTCATTTCATTCTATAGCAGCCATCATGAAGCACAAGGTAGTATACATCTCAACTTCGAAGCAAACACAGCAAGATCATTTCAACTAGACACTCTAATTTGCACCAAGAGGTTGCATCTCGAGATCAGCGGGGTCAGTGGGCACCGACAGAATACGCAAAGTGTTGGTGTGCCCGAGACCTCCCTTCCAACCCTGGACTGCAACAATTGTGCTACCTGTCTTGATGACATTCAACTTCAAAGCATTTCGCAAGGCAAATCGGATACGGTTGTCGACCTGCGGAATGTGTCAGACTTCCAACGTCGCATACGGCGTGATGCTGTACTTACATCAGTTTGCCAGTGGTGTGCTTCGACTCCTCGGGGTTCAGGGTACCAGAAGGGGTAGCATCCACGGTACAAATGGACTTGGCGAGCGGTCTGCTGGTTGCGGGTAACTGCCAAACAGCTTCAGTATCGTAGCGAGGAAGCCCATACATGGCCGAACTTACTCGTAAGGATGGGAACGCTGGGTCGGTATTTAGAGATGAGACGGGCAGTTCTGCCACTCGTGGACAAAACCACAATAGCACCAGCACTCTGCTCAGCCGCGGCGGCGACCGCAGCAATGGCCACAGTCTCCACGGTCTCCGTTGGGCGGCGAGTGATGGATCTCAATTCATCGTATAGAGGAGGGTACGCAATAGCAGACTCGGCGAGTAAACAAGTCTCGGCCATCATAAGAACTATACCCCGATGTGAGAAATGCGCAGCGGTAGATATCTATAGAATGACGTACCTGAGGGGATGGGGTACTTTCCTTTGGCGGTCTCGCCAGACAACATGACACAGTCTGCACCGTCCAATACGGCGTTTGCAACATCACTGACCTCAGCACGTGTGGGTCGTGGGTTGTACTAGATTTGGCAAGACAGGTGAGTTTTTTTTCTCTCTCTCGTCATTTCATTCCCAAACACTCACAGTCATGGACTAGATAAACGCCGTCAGAAAGGGTAAAAGGGGACACCAAAATATGGCGCTTACCTCCAACATCTGGGTCGCCACGATGACGGGCTTGCCAGCCATGTTGCACTTTGCGATCATCATCTTCTGGGCATAGAAGACTTGACTGGCGGGGATTTCGATACCCAAATCACCACGGGCAACCATGACACCATCAGTCTCTTCGAGGATCTCGTCGAAGTTCTGAACACCCTGTTCGTTCTCAATCTTCACGATGATCTTGATGCTGGCGCCATCGGGACCCAAGGTCTGACGGATGGCACGAACATCATCTGCCCTCCGGATGAAAGAGGCAAAGATAATGTCAACACCATTCTTGACACCAAACCTGAGATCGGCCTTGTCTTTTTCTGACAATGCCGGGAGATCAACATCGGTCTTGGGCAAATTGACACCCTTGCGCGAAGACAAGGTTCCGTTGTTCAGGGAACGAACGTGGACGTTGGTCCCATCAATGCTAGTGACAAGCAAGGAAAGAATACCTGGATGATACGGTAAATTGAGAAATGTCGGAGAGAGAAGACGCGGGTGGAGCATACCGTCATCAACATAGATGAGTTTTCCAGGGGCAGTCACTTTTGGGAGGTTGGGCTGTTCAAGGGTCAGCCCTTCATCAGAAGATTATCCGATGGATACCCACATAATCCATGAACAGAACTTTCTCGTCACAAAGTTCAGCATATTGGGGGTCAACAGACACAATGAATTCATGTCCAGCCTCAATCCTTCGCTATAGTCGAGACCTATCAGATGTGCCTCATTTGAGGTGGTCACAAGTTTACGAACCTCCTGTCCATCTCTCATCAACCCAGTACGGATCTCTGGGCCTTTCTAAACAGAAGGATGAGTATCCTTGATGACATCGACACGGTCGAGACAAAGAACACGCACTGTGTCCAAAGCAATAGCAACAGGACGACCTTCCGGGTCACCTGCAAATCAAGGGTCAATCTCAGAATCTGATACGCCAACACAGATAGATGATCACTGACTCTCTACTGCCTTTCTCGTGTTATCGATTACACTCTGATGGAATTCATATGAACCATGGGAGAAGTTCATTCGCACTGTGGGTATATGCACGTAAATTCATCGCCCAAGACGCGTCACCCCTGTCGATTTCCAAATACTCACCAATATTAACACCAGCACGTCTGAGCTCGGCGATTTTCTCAGCACTGTTTACATTGGGACCTACGATCACGAAAGATCACACCGTTCAATTGCGAGCTCCCCAGAGAGACGATAAGGCTGATTCTTACCGATGGTGGCAATGATAGACGTCTACAACCGATTCCACCGACCCCGTCTCTCTAAGTATATGCAAACCGCGTCGGTAGATTGATCAAGCGTACCTTACGCTGGAACTTGGTCTCCTCGGTCGGGATGGGAGCATTGAAGCTCAAGTTGGCGTACCATTCGATCCTGGAGGTGATATCGTGGAATGGGTGCGACATATTTGCAGATTTCTATACGTGTATCTATGTGGGTGGAGACACGATGGGGTATGCTTAGTCCAATGAAGAGTTGGGCTTTTATACACCTGAAGGCTTACCACCAAAATGCAGCGGCAAGCGGCGCTAGAGGGGAGCAGAGAGGTGGCGAGAGGGGGTGATAAGTATTTGGATTAGACTGTGAAGGGCGGTCGCTTTAAAAATGAACGACAGTCAATCGATGAACACGCTGCACTCTGGTGAACAGTTGGCATATCAAAAAACTAGGGCCAAAGAAGGCTGGAGTTTAGTTATTGGAGAAAACGTTGGGAGCGTTGGAAAGGAAATTTACCTTACTTGCAATGCGAACGTGCACCTGTTCTGCCGGTTGAAATTAGGGTTGCTTCTAACAGCGGCCAAGCAACGTGAACGGGCTTTCTAGTAAAGGATGTCGAGCCTGATAGATTCGAGTTCTGTGAAATGCACCTGCGTCTCCTCCAACGTCGTTCTTATAGGACAATCCTCGGGCCGAGGTCGACAACCATCACTGTTTCTGCACGAACAAACGCGGTCTGGTACTCAAAGTCGATTGTTGATGAACGCTCTCCGGTCAACCTCGAACACGGCTGAAACAAGTCAACGAAAGCGAGAACACAAGAAACCACATGTGAATGCTAATAACCAACGGAATGTAATACTAGAAGGAATAAAGGTACATCATCACCAAGGAACCAAACAGACAACAGGCGTTACAGGGTAGAAAAAAGACAGGAAGATCGAAAGCAAGACAGTTCTGAGAGCAGCGTACAAGTAAACACAGCGACAGGATCAGATATAGGTCATGGATCTTCTACGCGCGTGAGCAGTATTTCATTCAAAATGTTCAAAGCACCCTCATTGTCCAACCGTTCAGGCTTCCCTCCGCTGCTGCCGCCGCTTGCGCAGCCGCCAACCAACCTGTGTCGATGCTCCCCGTTGCGGGGTTCGCACCACCCAGTCCCGTCAAATCCATACTCTGGAAGACGTTTTCACATGTTACCGCCCTCCCAGAGTGATACCCAACGCCGTCCGTCGATCTTATGAAGAGCAGGGGCAAGCTACGCCCTGTAATTAATTGCGCGTCAGGTTTGTGATTACTGTTCGAGCTTCCGTCGCCCTTCTGCGATCCGCGTGGTTTATCAGAAGAGTTCTCTCCCGTAGGAGTGACGGCATCCTCTTCAAGCGCCTGAATTACATCTGCGAGAGGGGGCATGTCCACCACAACGATGGTGTGAACTGGACCCGGCGGAAGATAGCGAGGACCGAGTGGCGCATTTGGACTAGTTGGAGGCACGTTCCCAACCCTCATCATCTCGCTTGGGGCACTCTCCGCTGCGCTCACGCTCTGCACGAAAGGCGAGACATTGGTGAGAGGCCCCGGTGGAGTCGCTTGGTATAATCGATGTGTCAGAGGCCCAAGTGCACCAACGTAGACATCCAGTGGGGTCTGCACTCGGGTCTTTGGATCTTCATAGAAAAAGTTCGCCACGGTCAGCTCGAGGGTATTGTTAGGCGGGCGATAAGCAGGAGCCGTGAAGAGGGTCGGGAATGGTGTAATAGGAAGATCGGGTATGCTACCATTCTGACCAAATGCGTCAAAGAACGTGTACTGGAATTTGGCTGAAAAATTCGAGGGTTGTCAGGTCATCGCGTACCAAATATCAAAAGAAGGGGCACAATAGAAGAATCACTTACAAATACCAACGATCGTCCAGCAGAGATAGTCGTCAACTTCGTCAGTGATAACTCTCACTCCGTCCTTGACTTCTTCCCGCACTCGGGGCGCTTGGAATAACAGTGGGTGCGTCCCTGCCTGGTTCGCCAATCCTGGAGCGGTCGGTGGAACAACGCCAGGTGTCCCAGGCATGGGACCTGCCGCTGATAGGTAGTGTCGCGTGCCGTCGGGGTTTACCCTCTGGAGCGCGACTTTCTGCATCTGGCTGACAGGTCCACCATCGTCTGTGGCAATCCTGCCTTTGTCTACTTTCCGGATGATAAGAGGGGCGGTTTGTGTGCCCGAAACGGTATCAGATAAGACGATTTCACTTCCATACGTCACAGGCTGTGGCTGTGGTCCTGCTGCAAAAGGATGGAGAGTCGTGAGTACGCGCCACCAACAAATTCCAGGGTCACGTGTACACGCACCAATTGGCGGCGAGTCCCCATGCGGGCGGACGACATTGACATTGAAAGCAGACCAAGTGACATTACTAGCACAAAGTTGGGTATGGTCCACAGTCATGTACTTGGTGCGTACAGTCTGGGAATTGATACGATTGAAAAGGGAGACGGGTCCACCCGCGAGTATACAGGACGAGATATTACGCGTCTTGGCCGTCTTCTTGGATGGCTTCGAGATAATGGTGACTGGGGCAGAATCAAAGGAAGCCCAAACACGTCCAGGGGCGGCCGGATCCCCATCAGGGTTCGTGGAAGGCTCTGAGATATCAAGCGAGAGCTGAAAGCTCTTGGTTTTGGCAGTCCCAGTGACGTGAAGAAACTTAAAGCTAGCAGTGAGGTTTTGGTCGAACGGTGCTCTCTGTTCAAACGACCGATCTCCACCCTCCGATACTACAGCCATTGACATTTGCTGATTCTTCATGTTCCACACAGGGCTCTCGATATGAACGACCGGTGGAGGACATAGGAACCTCTTCTCGCTTCCGTAGGACTTCTGGGCCACAGCCGCGTGCAGGCACAAGACGGTGGTCATCGGCGAGATTTGCGAGGGATCGAGGGTGACATGATCCCTAACGACGCGTCGAATCTTGTTGTGAGGATCGTCCACCTCTGACGCGTCCAGTTTCCGCTTGGCATTCCTCTGCGATCATAGCAAAAGTTCCAGTTTTGGCGGTCATCAGAACAAAGTCAGGGGGCAACCTCACCTGCACGGCGGACGAGGACCCAGCCACAGCGTTACTGGGCTCCCTTTGGGCAGATTGCGGGGCCGAAGAGGATACCCAGGGAGTTTGCTGTTGCCCGTTTGTGGCGGCTGGTGTAGAGGGGTTACTTGTGGCGGCAAGAATGGCCTGGATAGTGGAAGTAGTTTGATCGGAAGACGGGGGCACGGGTGGGGGACCTTTGGGAGCTGATTGGGATTGTGAAGATGAATTATTTGAAGTCTAAGACGCGTTCAGTGAAAGTGCAAGGCGGATATACAAGTGTGAGTTTACCATCATGGAGATATTTGGCTGCTGAGGTGGTGTTGAGCGGGGAGAATCTTGGGGATTCTGGTTCTGAGGAGGCCCTAAATGCTCCTGGCTGTCTACCATTGAAGCAGCAGCCATAGGAAGTTGAGGGTGGGTGGAAGGAGGTAAGGACGGAGGCAGATAGACAGGATAGGTCCTCATGTGGGAACCGCGTATGAGAGTGGGAAGAAAACTGAAAGATACCCACGCGGGTGCGTTATATACCGGTCATACTCCTCCCGAAAATGGAAACCACGCGGTGACGCATTCCCACGGTCCAACTTCTTCTCACACGCGGTCCTGCCGAGTTGCCGCAAATCTTTCATGTGGCACGTTGTGGCACCGGACCCCTGCCTCATCTAATAGATTCGAAAAGGTAGGAAACCTTCCATTCGTCCCTGCTGCAAAACCCACACATCAAAACGGTATCGTACATCATCACCATCTTCTTCTCCCCCTTCGGACGCTCGCACAATTCGGTCTTCTCCCAACAAACACATAACGTACATTTCCGATAATAATTCAATTTCAGGGAGAGAGAAAAATGTATCAGAATGGCAAGAGGGCGAACAATCTGCGCAAACCCTGGTACACAACCCCGTCCAAATCAGTGTCCTCTTTCTCTCCATCTGTTTCTTCCACAGGTGAGAACAGCTGAGCGCACGATAAGGACTTGATCTCGTCATCATTACTAGCCCCAGTTGGAGGAATCGTATGTGCACGGCGGAGTGCACACAACGCGGAGTACAATCCGTCACTATCCAGGGGTTCGTTCTCCGAGTATGGAGATACCAGGGGAAGAGGAGCAACATTGCTCATGTCATCGGTATCTAAGGAGGCGAATAAATCGTCTGGGATCCGAAAGGAAAAAAATGGAACAGAAACAATGAGTAGTCAGCAATGCGAGCGATCCGAGGGTTTCCAGACAGAAAAAACAGAGACCAAGGGAAAGGAAATAGGGTTCCAATAACTTAGGCAATCAAGGGATGGTCGGAACATGGCGATGGTTGGGCTGGGACCATGCATGCCTGAATGATCGACTAAAAGACTCACTGAGCGATAGAATACCCAACTTATCTTCCTGCTTTATTGCCTCGAGCGTGCGGTCTTCATCCTCCTTCTGATCAAAAATAGGCCCAGGCGTCGAGGGTATCCATTCCTCATCCTCTTCCGACACCGGAGAAACATATCCTGTAAACGCCTCATACTCTCCGGTTCCATCCTCACCACCACTTCCATACCCATACCCATCTTCCTCATCCTCACTCCTCAACCATTTCCAACTCGCCACTCTCAATTTATTCGACAACGCCAACTGAGAAGGGAAGAACCCCGAAAGACTAAACGGATCCTCCTCCCTTTCCACGCGGGGTGATTGATGTCCACTATGATATCGTGACGAAGAAGAAGACGACGAAGTGGACGCGAAGTTTGTATGGGTAACTACGAGTGCGCTTGAATGTCGTGCAATCCTCGGTTTAGGATAATCCCCGTCATTACCGAACGCAGAAGGAGGTCCACCAACCGTCCGGAGGGGTGACAACAATGACGAAGACGAAGAGGTTGATTGGGTTGGTCCGACGTGAGGAGCTGACTTTGAGCGGGGGATCGACATGCTCCAACAATGGGAACTGGAATAATGTTTCGGGTGAAAATCAATAAAAAGAAGTAGTGATATGCGAATATGCGGTGCTTTTGCTTTGGCAGTTGGTAGACGTAGACGTGTGTGCGTGTGTGTTTTGGTGGGGTTTGACTTGTCGTGAGTCCGAGTCTGCGTGAATCGCGCGCGTATCCTTGTACAGTATGTGCAAATCCGAGTCTGCAGGACACCTTCAAACAGCTGTCCAAAGCAGCGCTTTTAATCCTCTTTCAAGAACTCGAGAAAATGGAAAAGACTCTGATAGAACAACGAGACGAGCCGATGAGGAAGACGTGCTCTCCAGGCTGGAATGGATGGAGGTCGCGCGTAGAACTGGGGTAAATAGGGCTAGGTGTTGTCTCGTTGGGGGGGAGAACGCCAACCAATGACCATACGCCGGTCACGTCCCCCCCATCTGCCCGTTCCTGATCAAAGTCGGGAATGGGCTCGATCACACTCGGTATCCTTCCGCGAATGAAGTCATCCCATTTCTGATCGCAATATTCTATCTTGTCCACACCACCACCCTGCCGTACTAGTACTTTCTATACAGTCGGAATGGTATAGTATTTTTTGCAAACCAATGGAGACATGAGACCCTGTGGGTGACTTGTGGGTGTCTGTTCCAGCGGAACCAGCGCGGAAATGCGTATCTCTTTGGAGAGAGGCCCTGAGGACTAGACCAGCCGGTATGATACCATGAATGGTTCACCAACACCACAAAAAAAGGGTTTCCTTTCTGCACACCCAACAAGGTTGATGATAATACGATGATGAGTGACGTCTGTGGGATACGTACGCTACGCTACGAGTTAATATAGGAAACGAAAGAAGAGCTAGGCCAAAGTGTGAAAATGGGAAATAAAGGGCGGAAGAAGAGAAGGGAAGAGAACCTGAAAAATAAACGAGTGATATACCGAGTCGATTGCTAATGCTGAGGTCCAATTGATTGAGAGACAGGAGGCGTTGCAAGAAACGAGGAGAGGCTAGGGTGAAATCGTAGTTCACCCCAGAGTACATAATACGAGAAATACTGTATGCCACAAACCATAGGTCCGTATTTTCATCTAGTCAAAGACAAGGAGGGAGGTCTGGTCAATATCGTGTAGGTTTCGTAAAGTGAAAAACGGTTGAAGGTTGAAAAATAGATTGCAATTGAAGAATGGTAAAAAGGTGGTGGTTGTAAGGTCCTGAGCCATGCAACAAAAACAAGAACAAACGTCGATAAAGTAAAACGAACAAGGGGAGGGCCAAAGTCTGAATCGGTCAACGGGTCGTTTCAAGGATCGGATTAAAAAAACAAACGAAAGGGAAGAAGAAGGGGCAGAGAACACACGAATACAGGCCGGTCGAAAGTCAAAAGAGAAATCTTCAAGAAGTCGGATCACGTCGTGGTCCCCCAGGATGTCTTCGACTCTGCGTCCCAGCATCAGGGAACGGAACCGCAGACTGTCTATTCGACATTGAACCCTGTCTCACAGTCGAAGGCTTAGCAGGTTCTTCTAGCTGATTTCGTTGCCAATTTTCAACCTTCATCTGTGACGCCCTCTTGGAAGACGAAGTTGTCCCCCTAGGAAGCGCAGACAACAACTCCGCACTCAACGATCTCGAATGCCTCCCTCCGGGTTCCTGCCTCCCCGTAGTCCTACCCCTCGCCTGAGGCGAGTCCCCCTCACCACCACTAGCCTCCGGTCCTTTCGTTTTCTTCTTGGCCTCCTTGGAAATCGCAGCTGCTTTCTCTGCCCTTCGTTTCGACGTATCCACCTTCTCCTTCTCTTCGCCCTTTCCCACCTCTCCTTCGCAGCCAACAACATCGCCTGTTCTTTCTCAGCCTTGGTCACAGGCGCCTGCATCTCTCTCATCTTCTCTCTATGTCTTTCCGCCAACTCCTCATACGTCTTGGTTCGCGGTCCCTCCGGTTTCGGAGCGGCCGTGGGAGACACAACGGCCTTACGTGGGGGCAGAATCGTGACATTTGCTCCATGACTCGCGTGGGTTTGCTCATCCTTCCTGCCCCGCAATCGTGGGATCGCAGTCCCATCTCCGGTCGAAGAAGGTTCCGGTGTGGGAGAATCACTGTCCTGAATCAAAGGGTTGATCCCACCGAAAGACAACGAACTCTCACGCCGTTGACGCATAGCCAAAGCCTCTTGTACAGCTGGTGACACGACCGCCCTGGGAGAAGTAGAAGCACCGAATGGGACAGCAGTGGTGGGAATTGGTGCGGTGATACCAGATGGAGGTTGGAGCAGTTTGCGGTCTCGGACATAAGTATCCCAATCCTCTTCCAGGGGTATACTCGATGGGCGGCTGATACTGGCACCTTCTCCAACTCGTGTCAAATCCATAGAATGGGCTCGGATTCGTGGATCGGTAGATCGCGGCGGTCGGAGGTGAGATGGTCCACCAGGAGTAAAGGATGAAAGGTTTTGGCTCAGGGTTCGTCGAGAGGTCAGGGATTGTCGACGCGATTCAGTTGTCTCGCTTGAGTCGGACTTGAGCCAATCGATCGACTTTCGGATGGTTTCGATTTCCTGAAGGAGTTGCGACTTCTTTTTGAGGTCTTCGAGCTCTTGCATGGTAACCTCGGGGGAATGGGAACGCTCTCCCCTCGGTTTGTCTGCGATGTAATTCTGGGGTACATCATGTTCAATGTCGGCACCAAGATCAAGGGGTGGAAGGACACCAGGTGTTTGAAGGACCCGACTTGTGGCTCGGTTGAGTTCTTCACTATCCCTGGGAGCGGGAATAAAATCGGAGACGCCGGAGAGGTACCGTGCTCGAGGACTCAATAAAGAGGACTTTTCGTCAAGACCGCCGAGGGTCGTGGAAGTCATGGCACTCTCGTTTCGGCCGTGTTCAAGACCAGGGTGAGCCAATGCCCAATCTTCCTTCTCCTTGTCGAGAGTGGCGAAGCGTGCCGCAGCAAGTGCTTCTGTGGCTTCATCCTGGCGTTTCTGCTCCTCCTTGATCTCCCTGAGTTTGCGTTGGAGAATCTTCAAAACCTGGAACTGAACGGCGGCACCCATCAAAGCCGCCGCACCCATAAGACCGAGCTCGATCTGCATCGTCTGTGAAACGGGGAATCTGATGCCATTGTCTGTGAATTTTGGGAAAATGACCATAAAGCCGATATTCCAAATATAGAACTAGATAGGCATATTCAGGGTCGGTTAACGACAGGGACAGGCGAAGTCGGGTGATAAGGAACGCACCTCTTTAAGGCCAGCTGTGGTATAACAGTCTACCCCGAGCATTAGGGACGTTGCACCGACCATTGCTGTCGAAAGCAGGAGAACATAGTAATGGAATTTTGGAATTGTGCATAGAACCCATCCAATAACGGCACAAGCTGAGAAAAATGAAGTGGGGTCATGGGCAAGAGAAGGAGCAAGAGAGGGAAATTGAGCTCACCAGTATACATGATCCACCTGAAACCGATGGGACCTATCAGACCGCCATCCCTGAAACACTGCAGCCACCAGGCGAAGGCAAGTCCGCCCCAGGCACCAATGAAATACTTTGATGCTTTCCAGAAGAATATGCTGACTCCGCCACCTGCGATGCCAGCTACACAGCAGGCGAGGACGAAGAGACCACGAAGGGTAGCATTAGGCGGGTTGATTGCGGGGATGACGCCGAATTTGAGAATGAGAACAAGGCATACGAGGGAGAGTGTGTAGAAGCCGATGAGGAAGAAAGAAGTCCTGGAGAAAAAGCGGGAAATTGTGTGGATATAGGTATGATCTAGACCAGGCTGCGGGGGACATACCAGCGATTCTTGTGACCCCAGAATGCGCTTGGGAGACCGGTAAGAATGAGAATGGCGCCGAGAGTCCCGAACGCGCCGTCGACCTTTGTATCAAGGTGGATTGGCTCCGGCGTTGGGGAGGCCGATGCTGACGCGGAAGCTGAAGTAGAGGAGTTCAGGTCAGAGGTGGGCGTAGCAGCGACGAGGCGGGTGACATTGAAGACTGTCGGGACTACTACGACGGTTTGAATGCTGGAGGTTCCGCTGAGGGTTATGGTGGTGACTGTGACGCTCGCAGTGGTCAGAGAGAGGCTTGCGACGAGAGACTGTGAGCCGGCGGACTGAGAACCTGACTGAGACGGTGTCGGAAGAGCAAGAGAGATAGAGTTGCTTGCAGAGCCTTGAGAGGGAGAGGGGGTGGACTGGGCGCAGACGGATACGGAGATGGAGAGCGCGGCGACGATCGACCAGAAAATGGCCATGACAGGATGGCTGTGGCTGCTGCAGCTGCGATTTGGAGGCAGCCGGATTGAAAGAGGAAGGTGGAGGACAGGGAAAGAAGGCCAGCGATGGATGAGCAAAGATGAAATGGGTGGATAAATACTGGAAACATACAACTCTTGCCTGGTGCTGTCCGAGTGTGCCAAGCCAGGCCAGCCTGTTTGAAAACGGCCAGCAATGAACGAACGCAGTGGTCGCGAACAGAGTCAGCCACCTGCCCAAAATACCCGACACACGCTCGCTCGCAGGGAAGGCGCACTATGTCATCTCCACGTGCTCTCTCGGTCCTCGATACAAGCCTTTCCCGTACAAAATATACGCTGCTATTCACCGTACTAGAGGCCATTACATTCTCATATCATATCCCACCAGGTAACCGACTCCTCCCCTCCACAAGGTCCCCGCCTCTGCCGGCCCATCCTCCCCGTGGTCCACAGCGCTTCCTCAAATCCCATCATCGTCGCCTACGAGACATCTCCCCTTCCTCGTGCCGGCCGACATCATCTGATCCCAGAATCAATCAAAGTGCTCCATCCTCGTTGGCTTCACTCCAATCGCCTTGTACATGCAACCATACCAAGACACCTCATTCGTCTGCACCTCCTTCCCTTTCTTTGTCGCCCTACGCCTGTCCGCTTCCATAATAGCCACTACTTTCCCTCTCCTCCCAAACCGTCCCACACGTCCCGCAACATGCAGATACGTATCCGCTGACCGGTCTTCTGGCACACCCAGCATAAAGACGTGCGACAGGTCAGGCAGATCCATTCCTCGCATGCTCGCCAATGTAGCCACAAGAAGCGTCGGATTATCAGATACCACGTGTGATCCCTTTTGCAACAGATACGCCCCACCCTTATCGGATTCCAGAAGGTCAAGTGGGTATGCATTCACTCCAAGCTTCCGTAAGTCGTACACCGCCCGCCGAACTGGCGCTTCAGTCGAAAGCACCAGCAGAGCAACTTGCGGCACGTCCAACGCAAACGTAGCAGCGACCGCCTCGAATGCATTCAAGCTGAACGGCGAGGGCTTCTTCCCAAACTCTGCGTAATTCCATATACAAATTATTTCACCGAGGGAGTTTAATAATATAAAATAAAGTTGCTCAATCAGCAACCCACCACATGTTCTCAATCAAGATGGCAACTCACCCTCTTCATCCTTCTCGCTTATGTCCACGATCGCATGATCATTATCGACACCACCTCCAGACGCCATGAAATTACCAACATCCGTAACCTCTCCTTCCCCTTCCGAGTCTGGCTTTTCATCGCTGTCAACAATTACCTGATCTTCATTGCCAACGTCCTCGTTCTCCGTACCCTCGGTCTTAGAAGCCTTCACGTCCGTATCACCCGCAACAGCCGCACGACGGTAATTCCTGATCTCTCCAGCTTCATTGACAACGAGCCCGCAATGCACCATCGACGTTCCTCCAAGGGTATGCCGAGCTTCCACCTCCTTGGTCGGTTTGATATCCGGTTGACCACTGATTTTGATAACGTCTTCCTCCTTTCGTAACCAGGTCTTTTCTGCAATAAGACACTTTCGGAAGTAAGCCCTCATTGTTGCGCTCGATAATACCAGCTGAGGTCTTTTCGATCCGAATTCCGTTCGCGGCGCTCCTCGTAGTGTTCCATCTCTCCAAGGCTTTCCCTCGTTCGCTTCAAAATCTCGCGCGTCTCTTCGTCCATGAGGTATACGATACTCTCTGTTGGGAGCATATACGAAATCCAGAATCTGTCGCGTAGGAGAAGGATGTTTCTTGAGCATTCTTTCGTATTTGAGTCTGTCGTATTTATCTCCGTTTTTAGGCATGGTCTCGATAAGGTAGTCGACTTCGTCAATGACGAGAGTTTCAAGTCCTCTCATCATTCCACCTTTGCCGAGTCCAACTACAGTAGGGTCTTCTTTTATGATCTCTAATACGGCTTGAGGCGTTCCAACGACGAGACCTGGCGGAGTCCGACGTAACTTGTCGAGATTCTCGTCAAAGTAGCTAGGGGATCCTCCTCGGACGAGGACTTGAGCAATGGAAGCGAGATTTTCAGGATGACGGGAGGATTCATGTATCGTTTTGATCCAATGGAGGATTTGGAAGGCGAGATCGCGGTGAGGTGTTATGAGGAGAGAAGACACCAGTGGTATCTTCTCTTGAGCATAGGTCCGACTCCGTGCATGCCGTCGGGGTTTACTCAAAAGAGCTAGAACCAGACCGAAAGTTCTAATGTAGTAATGAGGAATTTGAATTTACAAGTGAAGAATGTACGTGAATGAGGTCATCATTGGGCATGAGCATTGAACTCGAATCAAGAATGACGAGACTAAAACTCACTTTCCGGAACCTGTAAAGTCCTTCAATAACACGTCTTTTCCGCTGAGTACAGCAGGAATGAACTGAGCTTGAAGTGCGGTAGGCTTTGTCACATTTGGATAGGCTTCCCGAAGACCTTCACAAATACTTGGGCTGACACCTAGGTCAGCGAAGGTTTCGGAAGTCTTGGTGTCCTTTTGGATATAAGAGAAAGGGGTGGTTTCTTTTTGGTTGATGACTTTACCGATTTTGTTGTAGTGTCGTAGTTGAATCAAGACTTGGGGAGGAGGCCATCGTCGTGGTATTCGACGGCCAGCCACGCGCAAGGTGGGGGACAGAACGAAGGAGGTCATGACGCGATCACGTGCAGGGTTGTGCTGTCATATAGGTCAGCCGCGAAAAAAGGTCGCGTGTTTGCGATTATAGAGCCACCACCATCCAGACAACGCCTCAAAACGGAAGCGAACATTGTATCAGAGAGCGGATAGCACAGAAAGAGGGATTTGATTGTACCATCGACACACAAAGACCGTCACCACGCACCTCCCAGTCCAATTATATGTTGGGTCAAATTCAAGTTCCCTCAGATATCCTGCAGACGACATAATCGACAGTAACGATATCTGGAAAAGTGTGCGGGGCTCACCCTGGGGAGGCTCAAGTTGCATGACCCCGTTTCTTTTCAGGACCGTCGACTCGCCTCGACTCACTGCCAGTGTGTGAATTCAAGTTGTTACTCCGCGAGCCGTGATGTGGCTGAGAGACTCCCATCATGATCTTGAACTTGAATCGAACCCCCTCCTGAGTCACACAAGAGATTCTCTAGTTGCTCGTTTCGCGGCGCATATAATTACACGCTTCTACAATCTATGTACCGTGAACGAAGACTTCTGCTCCATTTCTGAAATTGTATCATTGTGATTGCCATAACTTTGTAAGTCGCCTCAGAGTTGCTTCCGAGTCAAGCCAACGATAGCCATATGGTCGATATCCTCGATGGAGAGTATAACACGCTCGAAAGCTGGGGTGTACCTCCATCTTACAATGCAGTATGTTCCTCAATCTTCTTCCGAAGATGTCAGCCTAACTGATGGATACATTTCATTGCCACCAGTAGCCGAGCTTGGTTTGAGGTCCTCTAGCCCTTGGACCCCTCTCCCAGACTTTCACGAGTTTCCTATCTCTACAAAGACACCTTGAGTGAGAACGAGGACTTCTCCGGCGCCAGAGCCATCTAATGCTACCGCTGAACTCATGTTCTCCCTTTGCTGCAACTATTGGACCACTTCCAACTTCCGCGTTGCTTCAAGTTATTACGTCGTGGCCATTGTTAGAGGTTGTAAAACCCGAGCGCCGAGGACGAATTAGGTTAGACGCTTCAATCACCGAGAGACTCAATGGGTCGCTATAGTACAAAGGGAGTTCTCGCCAATTTATCATACTGCTGCTCACACATGTGCACTCGATTCATAAGTTTCAGATCCAGGTAGTAATCACGTCGTATCTTTCTGAATTTTCGACGTCGTTCCTTTGTGGGCGCTGCGGGTTCGCACCACCAGGAGGCCTGGTATCGGCGTCTAACCCGTTTGGAGAGTCACAAAGCACTGTGCGTGCTCGTTCTCCGCCAGGGGGGGTCTTTGTGAACGCACGATGAATTCACAACTTATGACTATGATCTCAGGAAACACCTGGGGTTCTTTGTCTGACACGAGGTTAGTCGCATTTTGTATGGAACCTTGCCTGATCGTGAGCTGCTGAGATTTGTAGACTTCTGGGCGCTTTTGCCTCGGGGCCACATACACCATCGACTCAGGATAGATATTCAACGGAAAAAAACAGTGGTGCAACGTTAACTACAATGTAAGTCGTCTGTACTAGTGGTATCCGTGTGGTGCTTGCAGTTTGAGACTGCTCACGAAATGTTGGTTTGCGGAAATTACTTCCAAATTTCTGTCAGGTCTTCCTCAGGCTTTTCCGATCCAAAGCACAATGTTCAAGTTGTGATGTGCTTCGGGTTTGGCACGAGTATCTGGTCTTTGTGGAACAGGTGCATACTTCTGTTTCGCTCAGCTCGTGTAATTCATCTCACTCTTTGTTGGGACCGTCAGGTATCGTGAAGGTCCACACCATGTTTTTACGGGGAAACCTGAAGTCGTTTAAGATCCCTTGGCTGGCCTCGCTCACTTCCCAACATCCTACCCACCAAACTGTTCTTTCTTCCTCATATACCTCTCTGTTATCATTCTTCGTTCTGAATACCCATTTGTTCTCTCTCTTTTATTCTTTCTTCGTTTCCTGGTTGAATCGTACAGTTATGCATCTTCAACCCCCAATTTTTCCGGCTCACCCAAGACATCCCAACGCATTTTTCTTGTTTCTTAAAGACGAAACCCCGAAAGCTAGAGAACAGGGAATGTCGAAACGTGTTGAAGTCGTCAAATCGGCGAAGGATAGCTGGCGGCGATTGTCTTCTGCACAGAAGAAGTTCTACTCTGACTGGGCTGCCCAAATCCGGGCTAAGAAGTACCAGTTGACCTTTCAAAAGTATCGCCTTGACATGGAGGCTTTCCACCATATCTACCAGCAAGGTTGGCCCGTACTTTTTGACCTCTCTCTCGTTTTCCGTGCTGACGGTTTGCATAGGTGCCGCCCATAGCAACTTCAACTCGGACGCATCCTCATTTGGTTTGTTTCATTCTTCTGCGCTTGACTTGATCTCAAACAGTCCAATTATTTAGACGTCCCCTCATACTCATACTCTCCTGGCGATGATAATTTCCCTGCACAACTAGGCCAATCCCTCGCAGGCGATTCGATTGGTGCTCCCACCTCAGCGACTCAAGGCAATCCTTTCATGTCTGCTACGGGACACAGTGCTGTTCCATATTTACCTCACCAACAAGCTATGATTCCTCATGCAGAAAATGTACAAGGTCAACAACTAGGTGATTCCCTCTGGCAGGCTACAGCGGGAGCCAATCCACTCGTCCGAGACGAGGCTACCTGTCTTGCTACTATATATCCTACTTCAGCCGTTGCTCCGTGTCATCGAGGTTGGTCTTTACTATTTCGGTCCCCCTCTCGCCTTACATGCTGAAACCTTACACAGATGTCATCCAAAGTAGCTTTGACCCGCCGTTGTCCTCTCCTGGTTTGTTTTCCTAAATTGTAGATTTGACTTATCCTGACACAACTCGATCACTCAGACGGCATGTCAAGCTACCAAGACCAGTTTGGCTCGCCGTCCACCAACTATAGTTCACCAGGTTCCTCTATTATGTCCGCTACCGGCTCGATCGACACATCTTCAACTCCGACTGACAACCTCGCGAACGATGGTTGGTTCGGAGAAAGCGGTGACCCTGTGCTCACTGAAGAACCCAGTACCATTTATGAACATCCGACCGCTGAAAACCAAGTCGAATACGATATTGAAATACTTCTGTGTAATCCTCGGGCTCCTAATTACGGTGAGTTCGTTGAGAAGTATCCAGGTCATGACCGTGCTTAGCTCTACGCCATGTAGACGAAGTGAAGGAGTATTATCATTATATGTCGGTCAACAACCAAGAGGGCGCACACGACCGACAGCCAGCAGACGACATCGTTCCCACTTGGGACACTTGCAATCGTTCGTTTTCAGAGAAAGCTAGTGAATCGATTCCTCGTTTGTCTACTCAGAATATTTCGATGCCTTTCCCAGGTCAGTTCTATGCATTTGACCCCAGCTTTGTTTCGGAATTAATCGCTTGCATAGGTGTTGGTCAAGGGGGCTCAGACCCACCAACACCCTCTTTTAGCGGTCCGTTATTTCTATCTTGTTCATGTCACGTTCACAAACGCAATTCGATGTTTCAGATGTGTTCCACAACCACCCCACGGATCCCTCGCCTCGTAGCAATTCTACTTTCCCTGATGTCTCCTTTCCATCGCCCGCTGGCGGCACATTCCTAATCGCAACAAGTGACTTCGCGGACAACAGTTGTCCAGAAGAAAGCAATGACTCCACGACCCGACCTATCAACAGCCATGAATACCACTTCACGTACGCTGAAGAGGGACACAAGACAGAAACGCATCGAGTGCTTTCTTCTCATGAATACGGTGAGTTCCATGGTCAGACGTATCATAGCCAGTGGCCGCCCATGATCTCCACTAATACCTGCTTCTCCGGTCATAGACCACAGGGGCCACACCAGTGCCTCCATTTATTGGTCAGAATTGCGGTGGTTTTTGTAGTGTGTTTCTTTCATTTTTACTTGCTCCATTTCTTATATTCCGGTGGTATTCAGATATGTCTCAATCCAGCACGCGAGAATTGGAATATAGGATCCCCTCGACTATCATTATGGAAGACTTTTGCGCGCCGAATCCCCTCCTTTAATTATTCCCAGCCGTCATGACTTGTGTCATTTCACCTTTGGTCACCTTATGTTACACCCTCTATGCTACTCGATACGTTATGCAGTTCAATCTCATGGTTCTCTACATGCTTCCCCGTATTTGCTATGCTGAGACACAATCATCCCACAAGCTCGGCTGCTGCCTGACTATGCTCTTTGATCTTGTGTAACTCTCTCGTTGTATTTGCTGCATATGTTATCTGAGTCTTATGCCTGCATTGTTTGTCGTATTTACTTTACAATAACCTACATTTGTAGGTCATAATCTATTGAAAAATTTAAATCGCAGTGTGCTGTGCAGAAGGTATGGCTGAATCGATATCCCGCATAATCCGGATTCCCGCACGCAAATTTATCGAAGATACCTTGGCTTGATGAAAATCGAGCAGATAGGGTATCTTCTCTTGGGCATGGGTTCAACTCCGTGCATACCGGTGAGGTTTACTCAACAGAGCTAGAAGTAGGCCAAAAGTTCTAACGTAGCAATAAGAATACAGACGCACGAATGAAGAATGTACGTGGGTGAGGTCATCATTGAGCATGAACATGAGCATTGAATTCGAATCGAGAAGAATGGCTAGACTAAAACTTACTTTCCGGAACCTGTAAAGTCCTTCAATAACACGTCTTTTCCGCTGAGTACATCAGGAATGAACTGAGCTTAAAGTGCGGTAGGGTGCGTCACATTTGGATAGGCTTCCCGAAGAACTTCACAAATAGTTCAAGTTGGACTGACACCTAGGTCAGCGAAGGTTTCGGAAGTCGCGGTGCCCTTTTGGATATAAGAAAACCGAGCGGTTTCTTTTGCGTGGATGACTTTACCAACTTTGTTGTAGTGTCGTAGTTGAATATGAATCAAGACTTGAGGAGGAGGCAATCGTCGCGGTATACCGAGTCGGCGGCTGCCACGCGCAACTTGAACGTGTGGGGGGCAGAACGGGGAAGGTCATGACGCGATCACGTGCAGGATTGGCACGTCAGATCGGTCAGCCATGTAGAAAAGGTCGCGCGTTTGGGATGACGAGCCACTATCATCCAGATACAGCATAAAAAGGGACAAACATAGCTTGAGAGTGCGAGAGCACAGGAAGAGAAAAATTCTACCGTTATTACCGGTGAACACACCATTCACAAGTCAATATCCTGAGAACGAGGGGCAGTATATAGTATGATCGCCTGAGTCTGAGGGGATTTGGAGCTGTCCAAAGACATGGAGGGATACCATGTCATGGCAGCGACATCTTGGCATTAGAGGCGACAACGAGACACCTCTACTCCAACCTGCAGCTGATGGAAAGCGAACATTGCAGCAGCATATACTTCACAACTTAATTCAATATCACGGCTCACCATGCATAATCCTCGCGAGTCTGCATCATATTCTTTCTGGTGCGGACACTACCGTATGCTGTGTGGTGGACCAGTGGTGGATCCCAGTGGGGTCATTGTGGGCGTCACTCCGCGGCAGTGAAATCGCTTGTGAGGTTCAAGTTGTGGCTGAGATCCTAAATGAAATGATCAACTTAAAAGCATGAACGCTTGAACTCTAACCCGCACTAACACGAGGCAATCCTGATTGTGTGTCAGCTCATACTATCACCCTCCGTTTTGTCGCACAACGCACGGCGTCTTGGCTGTGTGTGCGAAAGCTTCAGTCTTGTTTCGAAGCTTTTGCGATAGGGACTGCTGTGATGGCTACAGAACAACTCGACCCTCACGACAACCATCCCTGATCCTTCCCGGACAAAGACAGTACGGAGTGAGCGGCTCTCGAAGGTTGGGAAGTAACGTTGCTCCAACCCACGTGTGTTGGAAATGATGGGGTACGTCGTTGACTCTTTGTGAAGATTACGGATACGTGTTGATGGGAACATTCACCTCGTTGCACGCAGGAATTGGTGTCGTCGAGTCTTCGGATCCTCCTCGCACTCCTTGATGCGACCTCGTATCTACAAAGACCGATATGAGAGTTGCCGTTCGGTGAACTCAATCACTCAAACATTAGCCCTCCGGCCATCCTCACTTACTGTGGTCTGCGCGGTTCTCCCTTTGTTACAACCGCCGACGTCTCTCCTACCCTAACTTTCTTCAGTCATCTCGTTGGCGATTATCAGGGGTATTCTCTGATTGTAGGGTAGAACACATCGCCGAATCATTGTGATAGGCACTGATATTCCGTCCACCTTCCTGCAGAGCATCAATGAGTTACTACAAACGAGGTTCTGACCGATTTATGGATCCGCTGCTCATACATGTGTGCCCTGTATGCCATTTCTAGGTATACATTCTCTAACCCAATATTTGACATCGTCATCCAGACAGAGGTCCCGCTTTGGCGTTTAACTCAGGGCATTTCGTTCACTTTTCAATTGTCATCATTCTCCGTAGGCCTTTGTGAATACTTCACTCACTCTCGAGTCCAGACATCATTCCTGGCTCTTTGTTAATCTTTCTGACACGAGGTTAGTGACATACTGCAGGAAACCCCCACTTGATCATCAGCTGCTCGAACTTTTTGCTTTGTAGACTTCTGAGGGCCGTTGCCTAGGCGTTCACACCTCGGGATGGTGAACCAACAAGGTGTCACCATAGTACAACCAAGAGCACCATAGTACAGCCAAGAGCCCGATCGTGTCTCTTAGTGGTCTCCAAAATTAGCTTACAGCCCAAGGCAGTACCGGTGGGATGTTGGTCTGCGGACACCGTTGTCATCGTTTTCTTCGGAGTACCGAGTTTTACGGTTTTGGCCCTATCGAACCGCAATGTTCGATGTACATATGATTTGGTCCAAATATTTGCTCTTTGTAGAGCGGGTGTGTGATCATTTTACTTGCTCGCATCACTTGTCATTCGAGGCATAATTTTCCATGGGTTCCGCGTTTGGCCCAGCTCTTTGCTCTTTGTCGAGCGGGTTCACCAATTTTTTTCCTCGCTCAAGATTCTCACCCTTTGTTGGGCCCTTCAGGTTCGCCGAAGTTCGCACAATACTTATGGGTAGATCTGAAGTCGTTCAATATCTCTGGGCTCAAGCTCAATCCCGCCTACTTCTCCACCAAGCAGTTCACCAAGTTTGCGAAGTCTTCCTTCGACTACTCTTCGGTTTAACCATTTCGTCTCTGTCCTTTAGTCTGTCTTCATTCGTTTGTTGAATCGTCAGTATGACTGCTGCTCAGGATATTGGACCCCCAGTCTGTCCATCTCGACCAAGACATCCTAACGCTTTTTTCTTGTATCACCAAGGCAAACCGACCAGAGATGCAGCTGGGGGTACCACAAAACCGGTACCGAATTTACTCAAAGACCAGGGGGCTGGACGTGGTGCGACAACTTCCCGCTGAAGAGAAGGAAGAGTACTTTACTAGGGCGGCCCGAATCCGGGAGGAAAAGCACCAGGCAGATATGGAGCAGTACCGCATTGAGAAGGATGCTTACGAACGTCGTGTCTCCCAGCATGGTTAATCCTGACGACTTCTACCCTTTTTGCCTTTCATGCTAACGTCTTTCATAGATGGCGACCGACACGAGCTCGAACCAACCTGCATCCTCCCTTGGTTCACAGATCAACCGCTCGGGCGACGAGCCCCGCTCCAGTTGGGCGGCCCCTCCCAGCGGTAATAACTCTTTCCTGTCATCAGCTCGTTCTCCCCTGGACGTTTCGATTGATGCAACCCCGACTTCGGCGACACAAGGCAATCCCTTCATGGGTGCTACCGGACAATCGATCGTTCTCTCTTCGCCACACCGGTCGATTACAACTCCTCGTGTAGAAGATGTGCAAGTTCAACGAATGCGTGATACCTTCTGGCAGACTAGAGCGGAGGTCAATTCTCCCATCTCAGACTCCGAGAGGGCCGCTTCAATGTATCTCATTACAGGCTTTTCTCCGTCTCAACAAGGTTGGTCTTTACTATTTCAATCTCCCTCCCCTTCCATGCTGATAGCTCGCGCAGATGCTGGCCAATGTAATTTGAACTCGCCGTCATCCTCTCGTGCGTATTTCTGATCGTGTACCTGACTTATGCTGACACTGCGCAAACGTTAAGATGGCTCGTCAAGCTACGGGTCCAGTTTTTCCTCGACTACTACCGATTTCGGCTCGTCCAATCCCTCTACCCCGTCATCGGCTAGGGGTTCAATGGGCATACTTCCACCCTCGACGGCTGGCTTCTCGAATATCGGTTGGCTTGGACAAAGCGATGGCGCCATGTTGACTGACGAGCCTGCTGCCATTGATGAAGAAAAGGAAAATGGATACACCGCCCAGAGACATGCGTATCTTTATTACCCTGCTGATTACGGTGAGTGTGCTCAGAAGTATCCCGACCATAACCCTGCTGATCCCTAGACTATGTAGCCGAAGAGAAGCAGCAGTATATGGCGGTCGATTTACAACGAAATTCTCACGATCAACAACCTATGGATTACTCCGTAGTCACTGGGGGTACTGGCAATCCTTCATTTCCGGAGGACGCTAGTGGGGTCATCCTTCCTCTGGCTACTGAGAACATTCCTATGCCTTTCCGAAGTTGGTTAAATACGTTTAACTCGAAAGTTGTCCTAGTGCTAATTACTTGCATAGGTACTAATCAAGGCAGCCTGAGCTTGGGCTCGCAGGCATCCTCATCTGCCAGTTAGTTTTGGTCAACTTCGTTCACGTTATATCCCAAAACATCATTCAATGTTTCAGATGTGTTCTATCACAACCACACGGATCTTTTGCTGCCTCCCACCAATTCTACTTTCTTTGATGTTCCTCTTCCATCACCTATCCCCACAGAATACGGTGAGTTTCACGTCGGGCTATATCCTAGCCACGCTTATCCCCGCACGACGTAGTTGAAGAAAAGGAGCATTACAATCACACCCTAACCCATTTTCAAGAGCACGTTCACGACCAACAAAAAGCAAATTACTTCCAAACAGGTGCAACGACTGGTGATCCTTTCCCAGAAGAAGCGAACGGGTACACGGTTGGGCCTGGTGTCATCACTGATGGGCTTCCTGCCCCCTTCCAAGGTCGATTCATATCTCAGGCTGATAACTCACTCGTGCTAGCTCCTCGCATTGGTGCTGGCCCAAGTAGCTTTGGCCTGCCGTCATTCTCTCGTGGTTCGTACCCCTGAATCGCCCGCTTCACTTGTCCTGACATAACTTGAACATTTAGACGGCCCCTGGGACTCCGGGACGAACTACGGGATACATTCCTCCTTGTCTCCCACAAATCTCATCCCGTCCACTTCCTCTGCTCTGCTGTCCGCGGGTATTCCGACGGGAACACTCCAATCCGGGCAAAGCAATGGATTCATGTCCTCCGAGGTGGCCATTTCAGATGATGAAACCCCATTTACTGTTGCAGGAGAGGATTCCAGCATCGAAATGCCTGCGTCCCTTTCTTCTCTTTCTGAATGTGGTGAGTTATACGCTAAGACACATCCCTGCCCTGAATTCCGCTGATTCCGTCCTGCAGTCGGAGGTCACGCGGAACACGTGGGTGCCTGGGGTAATAATACTCATACACCCGAAATTTGGTGATTGACTAGTGCGTTGCTTACATCTTATACTGTATCTGCTCCTTTTCTCATCAAGTTATGTTAGATTGAGCTTTGTCTCAACTACAGCGAACAAACAAAAAGACAACGCCATTTCAACTAATGTATCATCACAAAGGAGTCTTGTCGGCTGAATCCCCCTCCGTCGTTCCCGGTTGACATGATTTGTGTGGAAACATCGTTAACCACCTAATATCTCACCTTCTATGCTACTCTCGCCGATTATGCTATTCTATCTCATAGCCCTCTATTTGTCTCCCCTATTTGCAACGTTTACACATAGACCTAAAAACCTTACACACCCCTGGTAGCTGATTGGGCTATCAGACGGGCCCCAGGGGAACATAACTGGGATTCACGTCTGATTGCAGCCCGAGTTATTCTCGATTGAGTCGAGTTTGTGACATGTCTTTTTTCTCTAACAATATGCGATATCGATTGTAAATATATAGCGCAATAAGAATCGCCTATTAATCAGGTTTTATTGGAGGAGGGCGAGGCAGAGCAGGAGAGCATTGCTACCACTGGCTACCCACGACACACCATCTTTCCGAAACAAGATTCAAGTTGGAGAGAATAATATGACACAGGCAAGGAAATGACTAAAATGAGTCCTGAACGCCGCCCCAACAGCAACAAACAATGAAGTGTAGGCACTCAGGAGGGAAGATGAACTGTAGAGTAAGTCGAGACAAAAGAGACAAAACGAAAGAGGATCAGCCACACATCACCAGCGTCGCCTCCACTGTATAGAAGACGATGTGCATACAGTATAAAGCAACGGTCCCAGTAACATCCTCGTCACCTCCCTCATTCGATAGACGACGAGACGGCTAATTTGGATGTTCTGGCTGAGAATTACTGTATGTAGCATCAAGATTTTCTCACTCCTCGTCTCTTCCAACCATCCATCCTCGACATTTCCTGTTCTTCAGCATCTAGGATTAACTGATAAGAACCATCATGGCGACCTTCTGACAATTGTCGCATGGTTCTTCTCAAGGCCCCTCAAGGGAGCTTGGAACGGGTGCTGATGGAAGATTGGTAGGGATTGTCGAAATATGAGATAGGCCTGTTCGGACTCCTCGTCTTTTAGGTGTTCTTCTTCCTCTGTCTCACAAGGGATGTGATCGACACGATGGGGCATTAACATACATGCACTTGGAAGTAAGGTTTTCAGAGTGACTGCCAGATCCATATTTCATTTTGATACAATGTAAGATTTGGAAGGCAAGGTGTGATGAGGAGAGAAGACACCTGTGGTATCGTCTCTTGAGCAAGGGTCCAACTCCGTACATACCGGCGAGGTGTACTCAATAGAGCTAGAACTAGGCCAAAGGTTCTGACGTAGTGATGAAAATTTGAATGCACGAGTGAAGGATGTACGTGGATGAGGTCACTGGGCAACAGCATTGAATCCGAATCTAGAAGAATGACTAGACTGAAACGCACCTTCCAGAACCTGTAAAGTCCATCAATAACACATCATTCCCGGCGAGTACAGCAGGAATAAACTGAGCTTGAAGTACGGTAGGGTTCGTCACATTTGGATATGCTTCCGGAAGACCTGCGCAAATACTTGGATTGACACCTAGGTCAGCAAAGGTTCAGAAGTCTTGGTATCTTTTCGGAAGAAAACCGAGTGGTCTCTTTTGCATTGATGACTTTCCCGACTTTATCACAGTGTCGTAGTTGGATGAGGAGTTGGGGAGGAGACCATCGTCCGGCGGCCAGCCACGCGGCGCAATGGCCGCAATGTGGGCGGAAAGAAGAAGGTCATGACGCGATCACGTGCAGGATTGTTCCGTCATCACGGCCAGAAAAGAGGTTGCGCGGTTCGGTTTATCGAGAGTCATCATACATTACTCTCCAGGCGCAACGTCAACAGGAACGAACATAGTTTGAGAGTGCGAGAGCACGAGAAGAGGATCGCACCATCATTACAGGCGTATACATCACTCACACGTAATCCCCAACACCCGAAATCATACTCTGCGATCGGGTGAGAGCGAGGGGATTATATCAGTGGTGTGCGAGTCGCCGACTAGCCGTGACTACGGTCGTATGGTCGCGACTTTGATGGCGACTACGGTCGAAAGTCGCCACGACTATCCCACGGCTGACTCACGGTCAGCACGACTCAAACCACTGCCGACGGAAGGCGGCGCGACGACCAAGAAGATTGATAAGATGCTCGACATTATCGATGTCGGGCGCCTGAGGATCCTGACTGCGATAATTGCCTGTTATGGGCAGACGACTGAAAACTCAGTCGTCCTCGGTAACAACAAAGTCGCGACTCAGTCACTGGCGACTCAGTCGCGGCTGGCACATATGCATCACTGACGAGGCCCACCTCAAATTACGTCGTGAAATGTCTCCGTCAACTTGAATCTCGTAGAATAGTGCTCCCTCTTTGTAGCCTCTTGCGCTGACATTTCGTTTTCTTCACATGGTACTCTTCCTTCGACAGCCTCGACATCTGTATCCTCCACTCAGACAATCATGACATTCCAAATATATCTATGAATATAATCCAGTGATGTGCCAGTCGTGACTGGGTCGCTGGTGACTGAGTCGCGACTTTGTTGCTGCCGAGGACTGAGTTTTTCAGTCGTCTGCCCATAACAGGCAATTATCGCAGTCAGGATCCTCAGGCGCCCGACATCGATAATGTCGAGCATCTTCTCAATCTTCTTGGTCGTCGCGCCGCCTTCCGTCGGCAGTGGTTTGAGTCGTGCTGACCGTGAGGCACAGCCGTGGGATAGACTTTCGACTGTAGTCGCCATCAAAGTCGCGACCATACGACCGTAGTCACGACCAGTCGGCGACTCTCACACCACTGGGCCTCGTCAGACACAATGCTCCCGCGGCCGTGTTTGCATCGTGCTCGTTCTGCAATGAGCGTCACGTCACTCCGCGGCGGTGCCTCGGTTGTGGCTGAGATCCTTGATGTTAAGTTAAACCTTGCTTAAACTCTAACCCCCACCACTGCCAGTGGCACGAGCCTGAGGCATTCTAAGTCTCCCGTCACGGTTGTGCATCGGCTTATATCGTGCTGCATTTTGTTGCACAACACCTGGTGATTGGCCATGAGAAAGCCTCCTCAATTCGTTTCAAGAATATCATGGTTGTTACGTTGACTACAGAACAACTCACGACGACCATGAATGATCTTTCCTGGACAAAGACAGTCCACTGGCATCGTGAGTCGCTCTTGAAAGTCGGGGACTACCGTTGCCCTAAAACATGTGGTAAGTCACCCTTTGTCAAGATGCCAATACGTGTTGACGGGGAAATAGATTTCATTGCACGACGGGTTTGAGGTACTCGAGCCTTCTTCGACCTGGAAATGCGACCCCAAGGTTACAATGGTAGATGCGAGAGATGCGATTCAGTGAAAGTCAATCGATACTTCTCTGGCCATCCCGTCCTTCCGTGGACCGTGATGTACTCTTTGTTGCAGTCGTTGGACTCTTCCGGACCACAGATCTTCTTGTCATCCCGTTGATGATCGTCAGTGGTGGTCCCTGCTTGTCAGGTAGAACAAAACGCGGAATCACTATAATAGACGCTCCGACCTCACCGAGATTCCCGCAGAGCCACTACAAAGGAGGTTCTGACCGATTTATGGAACTGCTGCTCACACATGTGAGATTTCTATTTCATTTCAAGGTATGCTGTAGCGTCATGAAAATTTGACGTCGTCATTTATGGACGTTCGGCGATTCAATCAGAGCGTTTTTTTGTGGTAGCGCCTCACAATCGTGATCATTCTCCGCAGGCCTTTGTGAGTGCGCGCACTCACTTGTGTCCAGAAACTCCTGATTCTTTGTTGCTCTTTCTTACATGAGGACAATTGCAGACTTGAGGAAACCTCACCTGCTTACCAGCTGCTTGGACTTCTTCTTTCTAGACGTCTTGGGGCTGTTGCCTCTGCGCTAGGATCCATCATGCGACCCAGAATCGGTATCCGACAAAGTATCCCGGTGGTCAACGAAGAGCTCGGTCATCCGTCCAAAATTGAGCTACCGGCTGAAGGCGGTACTGACGAGATGTCGACATGTAGGCATATTACCATCTCTCTAGGATAATCGAGTTTGGTCAATTCGGAGTACAATGAATTTGGGCTTCGAGTTTGACACGAGTCTCTGCTCTTTGTCAAGCAGGTGTGTGGTTTTTTCATTCTCTCAACCTCGTGTAGTGTTTATCCCATCCTTTGTTAAGCCCTTCAGGTATCGCGGAAGTTCACACACTGGTTTTGATGTTAAAGAATGCTCCCTCGCCCCCACCCCACCAACTTTTCCCTTCTTCGCAAACTCCTTCTCTCTATCGCGCTTTTTTCAGGATAGCCCCCTTTGACTTCGGTTTTTCGTTCTCTCTTCATTCGCTTGTTAATTTGTTAGTATGGCTGCTCCTCGATATCCCCAACCCCCACTCCTTCCATCTCGACCAAGAGATCCGAACAGTTTCTTCCTTTTCCTTCAGGAGAAGACTCGCAACCTTGGAGCAGAGGAAAGTAGAGCCCGCAGAGCGGTTACGAAGGCGGCGAAGCTAGCTTGGAGCCAGGTGTCTACTGCACGGAAGCAAAAATACGTTAATGAGGCCGCCGAAATTCGGGAATCGAAGTACAAGGCAGCTTTAGAACAGTACAGCGTAAAATTGGGGCAGTACCGCCGTGACCTAAATGATTACCTCCGTTGCATGTCTAAGCAAAGTTGGTTCTCATTATTTTGTTTCTACTCTAGTCTTCAGTGCTGACGGGACACACAGGTGTCGACAATGTGCATGCCTCCACTCTTGGTTCGTTCTACTTTCATCTTCTGTTGGTATGGATTGAAACGATTTAACCGTTCAGGCGACTCCTTGAATACCTTCTCCGGGTGGGAGACCCCTCTCGGTAGTAATGCTACTGCGTCATCAGGGTCATCTTTCGAGGGTGATTCGATTGGTGCATCCTCTCTCTCAGGGACAGACTACGCTCCTGCATATTCTGTTTTCCAGCAAGGTTTGTCCTTGCAATTTCGATTTTCCGCTTGCCTTTCATGCCGACGGCTTGAACAGGTGCCGACCGCAGTTGGCAGGTCACGCCTGCCAACTGTCATAGCCCTGTCCATTCACCCCAATCGTTCGCGGGTGATTCAACTGGTGCACTCTCCCATTCACAGATAGATTACGCTCTTGGGGGTTCTCCTGCACATCACGATACATTCCAGCAAGGTGTGTCCCTGCGATTTCAGTTTTCCGCTCGCCTTCCATGCTGATGGCATCACCAGGTGCCGACCAAAGTTGGCAAATCCCGCCTGCTAACTTTTCTAACCCCGCCTTCTCAAGTCAAACTACCGCGGGCGATTCGATTAGTACACTCTCCTATCCAAGGATTGAAAACGCTTCTGTGTATCCTCTTGCACAATACGATGCGTTCCAGCAAGGTTCGTCCGTGAGATTTCTGTTTTCCCGCTCGCCTTCTATGCTGATACTGATACTTTGCACAGACGCCAGCCAAAGTCGCTTAGACTCGCCAACAAATCTTTCCTCACCCAACTCCTCTCTTCTCTCGTCCGCTGGGGGCTCGATAAGCGCGCTTACAACTCCAAGTGATGCCGTCGGGGGAGGCGGATGGTTCGAACAAGATTCCGCACTCACTGAGGAACCCTCAACCATTCACTGGCATGGATACCCTACCGTTGAAGAGCAGACTCCATGCAACGCCCCAACAGCTCTAATCATCCCTCGTGCTGCTGAATACGGTGGGTTTGCTTAGAAGTATCCTTGCCGCACCCCACTCATCCTTACACTCTGTCTCTGAAGGGAATGGACGTTGCCCGAACACGGCAGTCAATGGACAAGGGTACTTAAACGATCAACAATCGGAGGTTCCCTTCGTTGCCACAGGATGTATTGGAAATTATCCATTACTTGAAGATATTCGTGAACCCGATCCCAGCTTGGCTTCTGAATCGTTGGCTTCCCTTGGATCGACACAACCGGACATCTCAGACGAACCGTGGAACGACGGGATCAACTATTCCAAATCCTTGCCTTCTACCGATTACATCTCACCCACTTCTACTAAGCTAACGCCCTTTGGAGGCTGTATGGGCACACACCCAACCGGACAAAGCAATGGCTTTGACGATCAAGGCATTCGTGCTGGCGCGGAACAGGAACTCGCGATAGAGACGCCTCCAGCCGGTTCCTATAATACTGAATACAGTGGGCCCTTTCCTGAGAAGCATCCCTGTTGTGGGCTCCGTTGATTCCTTCTTGTTATATTCGTAGATCATGAGGCACTCGTCGATATATGGAGCGATATCGATTGGGCCATTTCACGCTGAGATCTTCTTCGTCTCTCATCTGGTTGTGCCGCATCAAGACATGTCCCGCTTGCGGGAAAGAGCAGATAGAACGCCTCGGTCGTCGCCTATCGAGTTTAAGGAGTATTTTTCGTTGCATTCCCTATACAATAATTCTTACCAGTCTACGTCATTTATCTATCCATCGTCACTCGTTTGATATCGTTCCCTCTTTGCTACTAGTCAATACGTTATACTCTTCTATGTTGCGAACCCCCCACCCCCACATGCCTCCCGTATTCGCTGTGCGAAGATATAATAACCCCACAAACTCTCTTTAGCTGAGATCTCTCGTGAACTCCTTTGTAATTATGACATCTGATGTCTGGGCCGGAAGGTGTCATCATGGTTTAATGTAGTTAGTAACGTAGGCTCTGGATTATATAAATAATTGAAAATCCCCGAACCATGGAGAGAATTACTGATATCTGCTGGGATGATGGCTGTCTCCTGCATCATCCCCTGGCGTCATTGATTAGATTTTGCTCAGCCCGTGGCTTGATGACGACCGGACAAGTAGAAGATAGATCGTGGGTACATGCACAATGAGTAGTTGAGGAGTTAGATATTCATTGAGGGAGAGCATAGCAGGGCAAGAGAACATTGCGAATCACTATCTACACAATACACACTACGTCTTCAAAAGAAGGCAAGATTGGATCGGGAGTAATAACAGAGTACAGGCAAGGAATGGGCAAAACGAGTCCTTAAGGCCACGTCAACAGCAACAACCAATGATAGTGTAGGTACTAGGGTGTGAGGATGAACGGCAGAGTAGGTCGAGACAAAGGAGAGACAAAAGGAAAGAGGATCAGCTACACACCACCGGCGTCGCCTCAACTGTACAAAAAAACGCATTAAGCAAGATTTGCATACAGTATCAAGAAGCAACGGTCCCAGTAACATCCTCGTCATTTCCCTCATTCGATAGACGACGAGGTAAATCATTTGGACGATCTGACTGGGAATTACCGTATGTAGCATCAAGACTTTCCCGCTCCTCATCTCTTCCACCATCCATCCTCGACATTTCCTATTCTTCAGCATCTAGGATTGGTTGGTACGAACCGCCTCGGCGACCTTCTGACGATTGTCGCATTATTCTGCTCAAGACTCCTCGAGGGGGCTTGGAACGAGTGCTGATGCGAGACTGTCGGGATTGTCGGGACATGAGAGAGGCTTGCTCGGATTCTTCGTCTTCTAAACGTTCTTCTTCTTCCTCTGTTTGACGAGGAATGTGACGGATGTGGTGGGGCATCATTAGGTATGCATTGAGAAATGGACAAATGGGACACTCACCCTCTCCGAATACAGCGTCCATCTCTTCCAGCGGTACACCCTTCGTTTCAGGGTACACTACTCTCGGAGTTAGCTCTGCCCACACGCAAAAACAAGTCACACGATAGCACATGAGTACTCACAGAAGTACACTACGGATTCGAACAATCAGTCAATGTACGCGTAACACCACGAGAACCAATCACATACCAACGACGAAACTGCAAGCACAAAAGAAACCATGCATAGGATAGAGACGCCATTCAATCACCTCTTGCAATATCGGGGTCATCTCTCCCACCAGGAAGTTGAAAGCCCAATTTGTAGCGGTTGAGAGGGATACTCCCTTAGCACGGACGGACAAGGGCATGATCTGCAATTCACAGTGGTAACAATGACCGGATTAGAAATTCATAAATTTAGGGTTCTCTCTGGATGATCAGGTCGTCGTACCTCGGGTGGGTATAACCAAGGAAGGGCCCCCAACTGTCATGGATGTTACCAAAGGTCGCATCAAGCGGGAGAAGGTTGAAGCATACCTGTATCCGAATGCGGCGTTAAAGATGATGACGCAAGTGACGACGGCCTTGGGTGTCTGTGGAACGTCAATGTACATCCACCAACCGGTAAGAGCGAGTGCGATGCCCATCTGCCAAGAAAGATGAAGACGGTTTGCGATACAGGAATGCACAAAAATCACGTACGATGACGGCGCCTGACAACAAAATAACTCTCCTTCCCCACCGGTCGACAAGATACCACCTGTGTATTGTATAGCTGGAATTGTTGCCGCATATAATGAGTCACGTACGGAGGAAGTGTACTAAGGATATATATGATAGCATTGATTCCGGTCATTAGGATGGCATCACGACCAACCCATCCGGCCTCTGAGTGGGCTTGAGTGACTTGGCGATTGCATTTGCCATCCACAAGGCTCACCTTCAAATACTCTAGCTGCGGACCAACGAGTCTCAGAACCATCAAAGAAATATTAAACAGATAACACTCACGTGCGTAATAAGATATGACTGCGAAATGTGATATTGTGAGCACTAGATGGTACCTTTCACGATTCACACTCACCATTGATGCCGTTCTGGAGGACAGCGTGAGCGATACAAGGGGGGTAAAATAAGACAAACAACTTACCAGCTGTGCAAAAGCCTGGGACGACATGGCAAGCAGTACCCTTCTTTTGTAACGCTTCCACATAACTGTGTATGATCGACCTTCGCCGCTCTCCCGCTTTACGCGATCGTCAGCATAACACACCCCACATGCCGACAAGAGACTACCTACATCAAACATGACTCTCTCCTTGATCTCCTGAAACTCGGCTTTGGCGATGATGTCATCTAAATCACCTCCATGAAGGTCAGCCAGGACTCTCATGCCTTCCTCATCTTTATCCGTATCTATAAGCCACCTTCCCGCGGAATATCAGAGAAACTGATGAGAACTCAAGGAAACAATCGCAATATCTCACCTTGGGCTTTCGGGTATCATGAGAGAACCCACAGCGAGAAGGATTCCAATAATACATTGCACGGAAAGTGGAATTCTCCATGAAAGGTCCGATTCAATGAAAGAGCAGAAATAGTCTATCCACTGAGTTTGCAGGATTTGTAAATAGATTGGAATCTAGGGGTTATCGCGAGACATACCACTGAACTCGCATATCCGAAGATGTTCACAGTGAACTCCATGCAAGCAAGGGCGCCTCTCTATATCCAAGATTCCAGCTGTCAACATTCTTGTTAACAAGACATGATGGTTAAACATACGTGGTCTGGTGGTGAGATTTCGCTTTGGTAGATGGGAACGATTGTCCTACAACCAGGTTGGTCATGGCGCGAAGAGCCAGAAAGGGTGGGCACATACGACAAAAGGCCTACACCAAAGCCAGCAACAATCCTCCCTACGACCATCGTCCAAAATCCGGTGGTCAGGGTCTGGATAGCACCTCCGACTGCGAATACGACAGCGCCACTGAAGAGAGTTCCTCGTCTACCGATGATATCGCCCACACGCCCCGCAGCAAGTGATGTGACTTGGAACGGGTCAATATTTGAGGGTATATGCGGACACTAGTAGACAGAAACACTCACCGAATGCGCCGACTTCAAGAACTGCGACCATTGTACCAATCTGTATAGCATCAGGATCGCCGAAGAACTTGAGGAAATAAGGCCCGGTAATGATACCGGACATGACACTGAGGTGGTGGATTTGATAAATCAGACAATTGCCGATAATACATGGAAGCATACCCTTGATCATATCCGAACTGCAAACCAGATCATGTTTTGAGTAGGAATAACACTGAAGGGGTCGAGTGGACCTACGAGGAACACCCCAAGACTTGCGAAGACAGAGATGGCGTAGAGCAAGGGTTGGCCCACCAGCTTCCGTGGTGAGCGAGAATTCTCCATTATGCATTGGCCAGGGGAGAGAGAAAGATGAGAACTTGAAGGAATGGTGGTCTTGTGTATCGGAATTCCTATTAGTCTAAAGGCAAGAGCAGACCTGAAAGGCCTGTGGTAGATGAGGAGTTGCTTTCGAAAGGAGAAAATTGAGGGCGTACTAGTACTCTGCTGTCCGCTGTGGAGCTGTTGTCGCCCAAGTGTTATCGGCAGTCGCGCGGCACAGCAAATGGTGTTCTGCTGATGCTTGATGAGTGTGCACACTGTACAGGAACAACCTAGAAACCTATACCAAGAGAATGGAATGTAAAGCAGGCGTCTGGCCCACTCCTGTTCGCCGGGCTCCCAAGCAATGAAGCCACACAGAATGCAGCGGAACACCCGTCGGCGAGCGAGCTTGAGAGGCGGCATCCTTAATCGTACTTCCAGAAAAGGCAAACACCCCGCAAAGTCTGGTAGCGAACGCCACCAAGCCACAACGGCAATGCGAATACGAAATCCCCGAGGTCCCAGCCGCTGACCACCATCGTCTCATTCAAGTTCGTATCACCAGGTTCAACATGTCTCGCTCAGTCGTTTCGCTTGATACAGCTTCGGACTCGGGGGATTCATATGACTCGGATGAGGAGCTACGACTAGCGCAGGAGGAGTGGGAAGAGAGTATGGAACAGTTACAGCAGCTCGTCTCAATTGTCCTACTTCCGTTCTTCGGAAAGTGGCTAGGAAGGAGATGGAGTCATTGGGGTGAGCCTGTCTCCATTTCTACATTTCAGCCGTGATACTCAATGAGCTCGAAAGCTTATGCGCGTTACGTGAGGCTTGGCCTTGGGAAATCGTTCTTTTGGGGTGAACGAGCTCTTGCACCGTCCTCTTAAATCCAATTTGTAAATGCAACACATCAAACGGCAGTAAGGCCACTCATATAGGTGTAGTACGTTCACGTCTACGCGACGATACAGGACTCCTTCTAACTCTCTGTATCAATGTCGTCAGTGCACCACCCGGCGTAAAACTAGGAATCTTTGCCATATCACCCAGCAGCTCATTAGCCAATGCCCACTCCCCTCTCGCAATCAACCCAGAAAGAAGAATATACCAAGTTCCCTGACCAGGCGTCACCTTCGACTGCACCATATCTCTATAATAATATAGCGCGTTCTGTATCCCTCGAGATTCCGGGTTGTCCAAACTCGCTCGAATGAGAATGTGATACGTCGGTCTTTTAGGCGTGATGTTCCGGGTTTTCATCTTCTCCGTAATGTCCTTGATCCACTCCTCCGCTACCGCAGAGTCCATCCAGGTTGCCCGGAGAATCCCTGTCAGGAACGTAGTATAAGTGATCTCATTCGGACGAACCGCCTCCGACTCGTCGTGCTCCATCTTCTCCAGAATCTCGAGGGCTGCCTGAAGGTCCTTGACTGTGGGCTGCTTGACTTGGTGTCCAATGATGGAAGTGTACATGGTCACGTTCGGCTGAATCCCTTGCTTCCTCATCAACCCGAACATGATTTCGGTCGCGTCTTTTCTCACTTTGAGAAGAGTCGTGAGGAGGGTCGAAAATGTGAACTCGTCCCCAGACAGATTAGCTGCATCCACCATCTTCAACACCTCCGCAAACGCCCTCATTTCGCTTTTTCGCCCATAATATCGCATGAAGGTATTGAAAGAGACGATGTCCGGTTTGGGACCTCGTTTTTGCATATCCTCGAGGACTTGTTTTGCGGCGTCCACGTCTTGATGAAATAGCAACCCGTGCAGCACCGTATTATAAACGATCAATATCGTCGACTCTGGCTCCTCCTTCCTGATCCTAGGTAAATGCTGCTCGAACTCTTGATACCGTTTCAGAGCTCGATCAGGATGTCCTGAAACAAACATCCCCTGAATCACAGCTCGAAAAGCCAGCGCGTCCGGTTTGATTCCGTAGTCTAACATGCTTTTCCAGGCAATGGCAGCCTGGTCAGGCATCCGGAGGGCACCATAGCCGTCAATGAGGGCTGTCCACACGCTGATGGGGGCTTTGACCCCGAATTTCCCCATGTCTTCCCAAAGCTGTTCCGCGAGGTCAAGCCTTTTGCATACGAGGAAACCCTTGAGGAAGGAAGCCCACGCGAATTCGGGCATAAGGACGGGTCTGTGTTTGGTTACTTTCGTAGGGTCCGTCGTTACCCAAGGGTCGGGATCGGAGAGCTCTGTAATGATGCCCTTGTAGATGCGTTCAAGGCTACGATCAGAATGATCTCGAGTGAGATTATTGAGTTGAAACGCAAGGGAGAAGTTGCGAGCGAGCAGTCTTGCGATGTCAAGTCGGGAAATATAGCGTTCCAGTTTTGAACGCATCGGGGCTTTAAGGTGTAGCTCATGGAAGAGGTCGGTCAAGATACCACGGGTAATGCGAACTCCGGAGTCGAGTACTGCGTCAAGTCCCGCTCGAAAATTGTCTTGCATCGCATACGCTGCCAAAACGCAAACCAATATTTCCCTGCGTACAACCGGTATGGACGATGCTTCAAGGAATACGGGTTGTGTCCGATATATGGATGCCTCGAAATCGGTATCGTGTGATTGGTTCGAAACCTCTGAGACGTCTTCCTCGTCCTCCTCCACCTCAACGCTCGCCGACCCCTCCGTATCTTTCCCAACACTCGGGCCTCCGTTCGATGGTAGAGCATCCAAATACTGGGCGTAGAGCACATAGACAGCATCCAGGTCACCCCTCCGAAGAAGGTGTACCATACACGCTCTCAACGCTCCAGTGTACCCGCGTGCGGCAGCAGAGACAGCAATCTGTTCTACGACCTCCCTCTCCTCTGATGTGAAAACATCACTCCGGTTCCGGTCCCGGATGACAGTTGTCAAATGCCTTGAGTAGTTCTCCCATTGGGCAGGACCAAGCAATCGGGTTAGTTGACGATCTTGGAGCGGATGCCACAGCTTCGAAGCTTTCTCAAGGTCCCGTTTGGAGAGTGCATTTGAGAGCTGGGGGAGCGTTGTGTTGTAGAAACTAGCGTCAGAGGCCCGGACGGAAGTGATGTCTGCATTGACTGGGGGTAAGTTCGAGAGTATGGACTGTAGTTCGGGCGTGATATGTGGTGCAGTAACGATTTTGTTGGAAGATGATCGTCTCTGGTATGCGAATAGCAAAGTCCGGGGATGCCTAGCAGTCACCGGTAGAAGGAAGTCGAGTGTGATCTGGGACGCTGCTCGGCGAACACGATGTCGAAGCATGCTATTTGGACAATTGGAGAGTGTATACATCAGTATCGGCTTCACGATGCAGAATGCAAACATACCGATTAAAAGGTCGCGTTACTGATGAAAGTAACTGCTCCAGAAGAACCTCCTCGTCGCTACCACCCGGGTTGACGGTGGCAAGAAACCAAATTGTAATGGGCGCTTGACACGCTACAGAACTCTGTCCTCTCCCATCACCAGGTCAGAGAATACTCATCGACAAAATGGTCGTTCGTCTTCGTCTTGCTCTTCATGGCGCTCGTCACAACCGTATCTTCCACCTCGTTGCCATTGACCATGCTGTGCGCCGTAACGCGAAACCAATCGAGACCCTTGGAGTGTTTGACCCACGATTAGTCCCGGGCCAAACATACAAAACGGTGGAATGGAGTGTAGACCGAATCAAGTATTGGCTACGACAGGGTGCAATGCCCTCGAATTCAGTGGTTAAACTTCTAACTTTGGTACGGAAGACGTCCTACTTTTCATCCGTACTTTGCTGACTATGTGGATCAGGGGGGTATCCTCACACCGAACTCGCGATATCATAACGAGAAGATGGTGGATAGAAGTAAGAAACCTGAACCGGAAGAAGTACCGCCGGAACAAAACACTTCATGACGAAGTCTCCTTAACCAAGGTCCGAATGTCACACTCCGTCTTCAACAAAAGGATTTATAGACCAGGTTATCTCAGGTAGACCATGAGGACGGTCCTGGTGGGGGAAGGGAGAAGGAGATGAGTGGGGTGGCATGCTTAATCTACAATTACAGCGGTATGGGCCCACTCGTTCTTGTTTTGAAATCCGGAGGCTTGTCCATAATGCTATCGTATTGCGCTGGAATACTTCAAAACGTCACAACTCCAAACGTTGTGGGGCTATTTGCCCTTCAGAAGTGCGACAATCTCCTCATGACCGGCGATTTCGGCAAGGTCGCGTGCGGTGTATTCGTCTTCGTCCTGAGTACTTGCTATTAGCTTTCTCGACAACAACCCGAGATCTCCAGAAATTTCATACCTTCAGTTCTGCATTCGCTCCTTTGCTCAGAAGCAGTTGGACAATCTCTAAATAGCCTCTGTCCGCAGCCAGATGAAGAGGCGTGTAACCCTATAACCTTGCTTCAATGCTTGGTCGTAATTGAGTCGAAAAGAATCCCTCACATTGTCGTCAAGTTGATCGACGTCGATTTCGTCACTGAAATCAAAGAGCTCCTCGACATGTCTTCGATTCCCAGATAGAACCAGACTATGTAGTGTTCCCTCCTTCCGTTCTCCCTCGTCTTCCATAGCGACAGTACTCACTTTATTCCCCAACCCTCCCCCATCTCGTTTCTTCGACACTGTATCATCATCCCATATACTCTCTTCGCCTTCCTTTTGATTCGAGGTAGACACCGGAGTGTCCACCGCACCATCGGCCGTGGGATGGCCTCTTTCTTCCCAACCCAAGTCCTTTGCAAGTTGTAAATACCGTTCCTCAGCTTCTGAAGCGTTGGTATACGTCTTGCCGGTATTTGCCCACGCATCCCATTTTGCTCTTCCAGTCATATCAAAGATGGAGGGACGGGAATTGATTGGATTTTGGGAAACTGTAACGTATTTGAAGAGGCCATAGAGCTACTTGGACCACCAATCAATGGCGCGATGTCAGGATACAGGGTGAGAGGATAAAATGTGCGAACGACCTCTAACTTGGTGGTGTTTGAGACTTTGGACAGGGAAGATGCAGATGAGAGGTATGCAGCTGCATCGTGAAATCGTTGAGAAGGACCAATGTTTGTGGAACTCATGCTTTATATGGTGGGAGGACGTCAAGAAGTGTTTTGGCCACCAGAAGGAGCGGCTAATCAAGCTCCTGTAACGAACACTTTGTCAAACGCGTTTCCAGGGATAAAATTATTTATGATTAAGCAAGTATATCTATGAGATGGATGCTGTATCCGAGCTAGATTTTTGACCACCAGCAATGACAAGAGGACCATTTAATCCACCCATTCGTTCACAAATCTCCTGGGCGTGTAAATGTAAATGGTCAGGCAGGCCTTCAGGTCGTCCAGGAAGCAAAAGGTGCGGAAGAAGCCTCGTGTGGAACACCCTCTGAGCAACCGAACCCCCCTACGAATGGCGACAGACGGAGTGAGTAACAGAATCACCGTGGAAGACCTGAACGAAGTACGCACAAAGTGGTGGAAAATTCCTCCCATAACGGCCTCCACTGCTACTCCTTGGACCTTGTATAACCCTACACTCCTCTTCAGGTTCGTATCCATTTTCAACAAATCCACACCATTGGTGAATTCCGGGGAGATCTGGATGGGTCTCCACAACATGACCTCTCCCACAGACCACTTCGGTGCGACATACTCCCCAAGCAAGTAGGTGTTGACAGTATCTGCGGTGATTTTTTCATAGTCGTGTCCGGGTGATAATGATGGTGATGAATGTAGGAATAAGAGGATGTAAGACTGGAGCACGCGACGACCTACGGAACTCCGTTTCAGTGACAAGGGTTATTCCCGCAGACGGAATACACATACCAATGAAACTTAGCCGTGCGTTGTTCCGGATAAGAGCATCAGGATGACTTAGGTGTGTCAGTATCCGTGCGGCTAGGTCCGGAGGGAATTGGAGGGGTGAGAAGACGTTGTTCAAATGGTCAGCGAGTTTCGAAGAGGGTGCCGGTGGAGGGACAGGACTGAAATTTTGTGATGTTTGAGTTGTGCTTGGAGTCGTATAACGTCGTCTGTGTGGAATTCGTTCTGACTGACTGCTGGTGCCCAGTCTTGCTAGCAGCCTTCCACCTAATTATGAATGTGACAGCGTGTTAGAAGGAGTTGACCTGAGTAAAAATCTTGCACACCTTGTACTGATGCATTGTTCCTCGTTGGGACAGTAGATAGCACTGCTCGACACCGACTGAACACCTTCGACATTGACGAGTGTATGGAGGATCCAGCTCAGACCAACAGCATCAAGCCAGTGGACCAGCGCTTACGCTTCTCAAAATCACGTCCACGTGATGCAGATCGAGATCCAGGTTTTCTTATTGGTCATTGCAACCTCAATTGGGGTCTCAATTCTCTTCATTCAGTGGTTTCATCATTTAGAAGCTGTCCGACACATGGTTCATACCCAGTCTGCGTCCAGGAGTCGTAGGAACAGAAATCCAGTTTTCGAGAAGTTCACGGGACGGAATCATGCCCCAAGGGAATTCCGAGCTCAAATTCACATCAACCCCGCTCGGTGAACGTCTCGAGTCTCTCACTTATTTTAAAGCCGGGACAGTAATGAATGGGAATATCTATTCCAGAAAACCCAAAATATAATGCAGGTAATATTATCTACGCGAGTCCAGCAGCTTGCATGGCCTGATGATACGACTCTCAACACACGTTCAGATGTGGGAGAACTTTGAGCACGACTGACCTTGAGCATTTCTGAACCGATCTTTGCAGGGCTATCGGTCACAACAGCTCCAGCCCTCTCGAGGGCAGCAACCTTATCAGAGGCAGCACCTGTTATAGGATAGATACGTCAGCAAAGAGTGCAATCGCAAACAAACGGGGATGAAACCGACCCTTTCCACCAGAGATGATAGCACCAGCGTGACCCATGCGACGTCCAGGGGGTGCAGTGCGTCCGGCAATGAACCCAACAACTGGTTTGGGCTTCGCGAGAGTCTTGTTGTACTTCTCAAGGTACTCTGCGGCTTCTTCTTCCATTGAGCCACCAATCTCACCGATGATAACAATACCCTCGGTGTTGGGGTCCTCAATGAATAGTTTGATGACGTCAATGTGTTGAGTTCCTGGGAAAGGATCTCCACCAATTCCGACACAGAGTGACTGTCCCAAACCAACACCCGTGGTTTGTGCGACAGCCTCATATGTCAAAGTACCCGAGCGAGAAACAATACCAATCTTCCCAGGTTTGTGGATGTGTCCGGGCTGGATACCCATTTTACAACCCAAAGGATTGATAATACCTGGGCAATTGGGTCCGACCAAACGGGACTTCGATTGACTCTTGAGAGCGTTCATTACCTGCAGAATTCCGTCGGCGTTAGGCGGAATGCGAGAAGCTTAACGGGACGGCGAGTGGAAACAAGGCTTACCTTGATTTCGTCTGATTGAGGGATACCTTCCGTAATGCACACAATCAAGCCAATTTCGTTCTCAATAGCCTCGATAATGGCGTCTGCAGCACTTGGAGGTGGCACGTAGAGGACAGTCGCGTCAGGTTGTGTCTCCCTGACGGCCTACATAGGTGGCAAATGATGTCTGTTGCAACGATTGAACGTCTCTGGAATGAAGGAGAGTACTATACCTCTTTTACGGAGCCAAACACAGGCAGACCAAGATGGGTCTGACCGGCCTTCTTTGGCGAAACACCTCCAACCATGTTGGTGCCATACGCAAGAGCCTCCTTCACATGGAAGGTACCCTGGAGAACGGTGTCAACTTCAACTCTACCAGCACCGGAACAACAGTGCTCTACTCACCGTCTTCCCCGTGAAACCTTGACACAAAACCTTCGTGTCTTTGTGAATCGCGAGATTCGGAATGGTCAACTCATAGTTTTGGCGAGCAACAGATTGCGAGAATGACCGACGCCCAGCTATATATACCAATGAGCAGTCAAATGAGGAAGTCGTTCAGAGTGAATTCCGAGCTCGACGATAAGACAGCTGTGCTCACCGGCGGACGCGATGGATTGGCCTGCACGACGGAACATCGGGAAAAAGGTGTAGAGTGAATGGGCCTAGCTGGAAAGATTGTTTATTGCTGGCAGCCACCACCTTTGGCTTATACTCGATTTCATTGGCAGGCGGGGCGCCCGGGCCCCGAGGCCGAAGAACTCCGACGCATTTCCTCGCGCACGTTTCCCGACACGTCTTTCAAAGCTACCACCGCACTTGAATTCGCCTCAATGGCCTCGGAAACATGAAGGAGGAGGGGAGTATACACCCACATCCGCGCGAAAACTACTTTTACACTCTGCAGGACAACTCGTGACACCTCTGATGGTGATTGAGTCCTTGAGAACCCCGCAGACGGAAAGCAGCAGGAAACCAGGGAAAAGAAGCCACTAATAGCCAACTGATATTGTATGGATGATCATGTATCCGAGTACATCTACACCTGTATTGCCGTACTGCCGATTTGTCATAACTTCTCCCCAACATACCCCTCAACTGTCCAATGAATTGAATCTCCGCCTATCCCGGGCTTTCCGAGAGACACGATGGATTGAAATGACGGCATACTTCACTTTATCCCATTCCTTCGCATTGATTGCACTATAGCAGCCCTGGTCAGTATGTTGAGGAGACAGGGCAAAGATGACTTCCTCACCGATTCATGTCGTGCAAGAAATCAGTCTTAGCCTGATCGGGCGTGGAGGCCGAAGGCAACTGCTGCAGGACCACCGGTACCCATTGGAGCATTTGCGCGGGCCATAGTTTGGATAGGTGCCTCAGAATCGTTATGACTGTTGACGCAGATTCTTCCGGGAAATCTCCAACAATCCCCGTCAGTAAGTAACCTGTAAGGGCGGGTCCTTCAAGCTCCACGACAGGTCGGATGGCTCCAGCGTAGATGGGGAATTTTGGAGGCGGAGACGGCAGTGAAGGATCGAGACAGTCGTGCGTGATGACGCTTCGGATGAAGTCTAGTGCTGCAAAGACGATATCAGTCTGAACAAGAGTGAGTGAAGCCATTGCGGCCTTGAATGCGATTGAAAATGCAGGAGAGGGGAACAGAATGTCAGGGGCATAGTCAATCATTTGGAGCAACATCTGAATATAGTCCTCAAGGACTACAAGTATCACAATTGGTCAGTACGACGTCTACCAAATCAAAGATTCAACGCATACCATCCGGAATCTGAGCGGGAGTCTTCTCCTGAAGAAGCTGAACCACTTTGTTCGATGATCGTTCGTACACTTCCTTGTAACTGGCCCGCAATTGTGGATTTTCTTCGTTTCCGAACCTTCCGATTACCTTTCCAGAGATCCACAAGTAGCTCGAGTGTCCTGTGGCCTCGAAGCTATGGGCCATCCGCGAGAGGACGGCGGGGAGGATAGAAAGGGCGGTGTCTCCGAAGAAGGTCAGACCCAATCGAAGCACTCTAGTCGTGCGCTCGCAGAGCTGGTAGTCTGTACCAAACTTCGCAAGGAATGGATCGAAAATAGCCCAAGCTTCTTGGCAGGTATTTTGGCAGGTCGGAGGCAAGTCCTCTCCAAAAGTATCGACAATCCCGAGCATCACTTCCAAGTTCTCCAGCGTATCTGTTGGGATGTCAACATCATGAGAAAAGGAGACACGTCGCTACTTACTAGCCATGCTTTGAAGTGTGTCCTTGCTCGGGACCGAGGTATTGTTTACCATTGCGTGAACCTCTGACAAGATATCCAAAGCGAATGTACGAAGCGACTCAGCAGCAGCTGCCATCGGCATAGCTGATATGACGTGCGCAATGGCGGCATACACTTGCACCTTTTCGTCCTGGCCAAGCTTATTCCCCATAGTTTTGAGGAAAGTATGTAATTGCGGCAAGAAATCTACAAGATGCTGTCGACGAATGAGACACTCTCGTCATCAATACGAGGAACGGAACTCACCTGCTTGCAATCTTGACACAAGTATTTCAGGGCCTGCCCCGCTGCAGCATTTACTTCAGAGTCATTGTCTTCAAATCCAGCAGAGATATATTGCAGTTGGTATGGGATATAGTCGTGGTGCTTATTGATCCATTCAGTATAACGGGAGATGATGAGCAGCGCAGCATAGCGGACTCGAGGGTGTGAGGGAAGCGCGGGGATCAGATCCATGATTTTGGGGACAGCCTTGTCGTCTGTCGGGTCGACTTCAGCCCCCATCGACCGCAGGGAGAACAACGGAGCCTCGATCTCTTGCCACGACACGTCCGTACGAGCAAGGGCAGTTGTGATCATCTCGTACGTAGCAAGCAAGCATACGTCCGTTCCAAGGACATAACAACAATCCTTGAGCGTATCGCCCATGACATGTCTGAATTGTCGGAAGTTATCCGCCTCCTGTCCCGTCAACGTCGACAGGTCTACGGGGAAATGGAGGTGACGAATGATGACGCTCATGAGTGCCTTGTATGCGTTGATGAAGAGAGGAGAAACAGATGGTCGCTTTCCAATGCTTTGGGCAAGGCGCATCCAAAAGTGGAATGTAATGGGAACGATGTCGAGGTCGGGGTACGCAGCACATTCTCCGATTGCTTCGACGATGGGGAAGAAAGTTTCGGTATGATGAAGTAGGAGGCTTCTGTACGTCTCTCCAGCCTCCGTGAGAATTCGCGCGAAGCCGCGGATTTTCTCTGGGTCCTCCTTGAATTCGACAAGTTTTGGTTTGATTGCGATGACTCTTGGGACGATCATCTCGATAACGTGCATATTATCATCAACCTCTTGCGTCTCGTGAATTATGTCGCAGATCACTGAGACGGCTGTATCGAATAGGTCGTCGGAATTGAGGGCTTCGAAGGCGTATGGGAGGAGAGGAGTTTGGGCCAATGAGTCAGCTGTGAGTTCACCGGCAACGAGCCAGCTACTGAGACAGAGGAACACCTGTGACTGGACAGCGGGTGTAACACCTATAGCAATCATCAGCGAGAAGTAATAGCGTGAAAATGGCAGTCCATACCTGTGGCTTGGAGGTACATCGACAACAACTCCACAACTTTTTGAGCGTTCGCGGTGAGTAAGGTCTCTATCCTCTGTCGGTACTCTTCATCCTGGTGAGCACGTACTATCAGGGATGGTCTACTGAAAAGAGGATAGATCGAAGGCATACTGTCATTGGGATCTTCGTATTGGTATTCACTTCTTCAGGAAGAACAGTCAAGAACTGTAGCAACGCTGGAACAGTCGCTGGGTTCCTCCCAAAAGAGTTGATCAGATCCTGTACTGGGTTCTCCCAGAGAGAGTACTGCAACGCGAGCCCAGACAGGGCAAGACATAACTGCACCATGATATTGCGCGGGCCATTATGATGATTCTCCAAGGCCGCCACAAGAGTATCGCGTAGGCCTGAAAGGTGTCCATTATCCAACTGAATAAGGTCATAAGTAACCTGGACCAAAGAGGAGGTATGATCAGTCTTGATGTTCCAAACGTATCCCGGAGAAACGCGCCACTACTTTTGATCGGAATGTTTGAGCAGCAAATAATTTCGCTGCTGGAGGAGCATCAGGCGACAGCAGGATGACATTGCAGGTCGACCATGCCTCGGACTAGAGTGAGGGGGCGTGGTTCGGATGGTCAGAGGGGCCGCTGCGGTGACCGAAAGGCGAAAGTAGTATTTACGGAGTGCTGGAAATCCTGGAGCCAGGTATTCGCGCTGTCCAGTGAGGCCTTGTCTGTTGCCCTGCTGAAAACATCCAGGGCGGAAATCACAGCCTGTATGTCCGCCATTGTGTTCAGAGTGAATCAGGGCTTGCAGAGGGGGATGGCGGATATGGTAGTGGTCAAGCCGTGATTCAGATATCTCAATAATGGTCTCTTTGCTTGATGTGGCTGTAAGATGTGGCTGAGATTTGGTCATTTGGGCAAGGGCTAATCACGTCTGTTTACGATTGTTGACGGTTCATGGTATAGGGTATGATAATAAAAAATGAGCCCGTCAACACAACCCCCTACAGAGCTCGTAAAGAGCAAGACAAAACAAAATTGTACGAAAAGAAGAGCGGAGAACAATCCGGTATCCGTGGAAAGGAGCGTGGGTGAGCGTTGAAAGCCAAAAGTAATCATTAATAGGCGGTCTGAAAGACACGCCTCGCACGACAGAAAGGGTACCGTAGCATAAAAGGGATGGAGCAGTGCGACCAATATATCAAGATCATCAAAGGCAGAGTGAGGTAGCACGTCAGATAGTCCGTAAAATGAACCAAGAATCAGGCACGAAGGAAGCCCTTCTTCCTTGTCTGTAATGGGGATTATATTCAGTAATAATCAAATACGGATACTCGCAAGACTTACGCTTTGCTTTTCTGGAGTCAGTGGGCGACCGGCCTCGATGCGTCGCTTCTTGTCCTCAAGCTCGAGACGCTGCTTCTCAAGCGCGTCCTTCATTTCACGATGCCGTGCGTAAAGCTCTTCTTCGGACTGCTTGAGTTTGGCTTCCTTCTCTTGCACCTTCTGCTGGAAGACCATCTTCATCTCAGCCTCCATCTTGGCGAGCTTAGCCTCGTGCATGACACGTTCTTCCTGAATTCGGATAGCGGGGCTGGAGGGATCAAACGGTTAGATAGACGACTTCCCCGCATCTTGACCTCACTCACTTGACTTCCTTGAAGACACTAGAGTCCTGAACAACACCCATACCGAGGAGCTTCTCGGTTCGCCAGTTCTCGTAAAGCACGTCATTGGTGTACTCCCTCAACTCTTCCATGTACGTGCGAACAAGCATCTGGCGGAGCTTGACGAAATCACAGTGATCCTCATTATCCACCTCAACAACACCCCATGGATACGCACGGCCGCGAACTTGACGGCCATCTGGTGTTTTGACGACGCGGTCTGAGCCAACAACAGCGAAGGGGATTTTGCTGGCAATCTCTTCTGCCTCCGCAATAGCTTCCTCGTCTTCGTTCTCATACGTTGGAGCCTGGAAGATGTGGATCTTGTGGTAGGCGATATCAGCAAGAATCTGATAATAATGATGAGTATCACGGTATAGCGGGAAGAGATGAAAAGACCGACCCGGGCCTTGAACTCCGCGACTTCTTCATCCGTGAGGGTATCGGCTTTGGCAATGATGGGGATCAAGTTAACCTTTGTGTGAAGTTGACGCATGAACTCCACGTCAATGGGCTTCAAGCTGCAACGGAGCTAAGTGGGGGTGACACCGTGAGTATAAATGGAAGCGACATACGAATGGCCGGTTGGTTGAATGAAGTAAAGACAGGCATGAACACGGTTGTCAACAATTTTCTGCCTGTTTACGCGGTTCTCCTGCTCCAGGTAGGAGTCGAAGCGGCTCTCAATGTTCTCAACAATGGGTTTCCAGCTGTGAGAAAAATATGATGAGGGGATGACGCCACATCATCAATCGAGAAGACCGACCTCTCGTCGTTGTTGACAAAGTCACCGAACCCGGGGGTGTCAACAACAGTCAGTCGGAGGCGAACGCCATTCTCCTCGATGTCTAGGACACGAAAATGAGTAATATGATGTGATGGGAGTGAGGTGTGACCCACCGGCACTAATACTCTCAATAGCGACGGTCTGGGGTCGCTCAGCGCTGGGAGGGAGGGTTTCCTTGGGTGGGTAGAGACGAGTATTGAATAAGGTGTTGATGAGGGTTGATTTACCCAAACCAGATTCACCTGTAACGCGTCAAGATACGTGAGCAACGATAACCCACATACATGTGACGGAGATGCACTCACCAACGACCATGGCGGTGAACTGGAAACCTTTCCTTACGCTCTTTCTGTGAACCTGATTTGGCAAGTTTGCGAAGCCGACGTAGCCCATGAGCTTTTTGCGGATGATTGGAGAGACACCAGTGTCCGCAGGTTGGCTTGAGCCGTTGGGTCTGGAAGGGCCATTGGCGGAAAGCGCGTCGCCGTTGTTGGAGGAAACGTATGAGTCGGTCATCTGGAAAAGAGAGGAGACGACAGAAATTCAGAAAGGAGGAAGGAGAGGAAAGGACACGAAGTACTTTTGCGTCGGCGGGGAGGTCAAGAGGTGGGAGGAAAGAATGCGGACGAGGCCGTTGCGGTTGCGGTTGTTTATCGTTGCTTGTCGTCCGGCCGGCGTGGTCCAACCGCAGGCTCGGTTTGGGCAAGAGCAGCTTGTTCTGTCCAAAATTTATTACAATTGATACCCCTTCTAACTTTCACAACTCCATTCATAAAGGCGTCATAACTTACCCAAGGAACCTGCTGAGGGATTTGTGGTTGTGAATATGGAGTAGTTGTTGCCATGCTGTGTGGTGACCGCTTCCTGCTCCTCGCACCAAGGGTAACCATTCCACCATGCCTCACCCGTGTGTTCGGTCTCTATCATATATTCTTTCCTTCTTTCTCTCATCTCGTCCATTTCCTTGTTCTCTTCGGATGTATCATTATTTTCTGGGAATATACCATCCCTTCTACGAGTCGGCAAATCCTACACAAAGTGCCCGCACTTCTTTTCGTCTCATAATTCGCGCGAACGTAAGCTAGTGTATCACCGAAACATACCATGATAGTACAATCATTAACAACGTGCCAGATAAAAGAATGTGAGTATCAAAAGGTACTATAGATGTCGGGGTATATTGGGCGTATTACCATATTGATGGAAATGTGAAGGGTGAATCCTGCCACCTCTCATACTCGTTATGTTCAGAGACATTGTCTCGTGTCAATGAATTCCTCAAACATATTGTCCATCACCGTCGTCCACGACGTCTCTCGTACAAGCCCGCTCAAACTGGGCTCTCCCAATGCCAAACCCGCCACTGCACACGGGGTGTCCCTCCCCGAACCAATCGAAACATCTCCCATCCCCGCCATCTTCTCTTCTGAGGCGTTCACCATGCTGCTCTTGGACAGGCTGCTCAATGGTCTGCGTACCTCGCGGCCGAGGGTGCCCTGTCGGAATGCCTGCCTTTGCGAGGCTTCTGCGGCTTGACTTGGCCTTGATACATTATAGATCGTCCTTCCAGAGGATTCTAATCTCTTTTTGCTCGAGATACCATGCATCTGCTTTCCAATAACAGTCTCTTTCCCTCCCTTCTGCGGCTCTGACCGTGTTTTCCTTCGCCTGGGTGATGACGTGGTTGATACAGGCAATTGAGAGTGTGGGGTGTAGGTTAGGACTTTGTCCATGAGACCGGTGGTGCTCGTTTTGGTGGGGGTCGTAGATGTGGACGCCATGGATATTACAGAGAAGAGGTTTTGCAAATGGGGAACACAGTTCTTGAGGATCGCTGCTCCCTTCTGTAGCCCTTTATATCAAGCACGATACAAGGACGATTTCAAAAGGCCACCTCGTCTTACGGATTTAGTACCCTTCTCACGTAAATCCGAAGGCAAAGTAGAACGCATGTGTACAAGGGTAAATTAAGACTCATCCCACGCTAAGGGGCCAAGTGCCCCTCGAGAACAATGTCACCAACTACCCATAGATACTCGCGATCAAATTGTGAGACCCAGTCGGCCTATATGCACGATTCCTTGTTTTATTCCGAGTGCCCTCGAGCAAAGTTACAATCAGTGGCTATGCTATGCATTCAGATCCTAGTGGCCCGTGGTTGTCAGCTGGAAGACTACATCGGGCACAAGCAAACTCAGTACACGTTGCTTGATCGACCGGTAAAATGTGGCTTACCATCTGGTCGTGCATAGTGGCCAGTGACATCCAAGTCGAATTTTCCCCTTGCGATATCGTCAAGGTCCAACTCCGCCGTTATGACACCTTCTTCCCCCAACAGTGGCCCTGCCAGGACTTTTCCCAGAGGACTGATAATGACACTACCCCCCGCAATCATCACATTGTTCGGACTTCGCTCCGGGTCATCTGTGACTGCATGACCCGCGGGATAATCCTTCTCTTCCGCGTATTGACACGCAGAAAGGACGAAGCACCGGCCTTCGAGGGCAATGTGCGTCACTGTATGTTGCCAAAACGGCCGCGCATCCACCGTTGGGGCACAATAGATCTGTGTCCCTTTTGAATAATAGAATGTACGCACTAAAAAGTGAATCAAAGTGTCAACTCTATTTTTTAAGATGCGAGACAAGGGAAAGTACTGACAAAGAGGCATGTAATTTTCCCTACTTCAACAGTAAGTTTCAATGAACTTCGAATGCCTGGCCACTTACCAACAGATTGTAGCAGATATTTTAGTCTTGGCTATGAGCTCTTCGCTTTGTGGTTTCCTGAAATTGACATCAAGCACAGGGAGGGTACTTGAATCTCCTCGACCCCATATTGTTCTCTCCATCGCGGTAGGTACGAGTTTTCTATGTTTTGCGACATAGCCTTGAACCGGATCAACGAAGACCGCGGTGCAATAGAGGGTCCCAAGGTCACGCTCAATGACGCCTACGACCAGGAAGACATCAAGTTCTCGACTGAGTCCCTCGAGTCGGGCGATTGTAGGTGAGGGAATCTCAATTGCGGCATTGTAATACCCGACGAACTCATCTCGACCTTCTGGTCGTCGCACACCGACAGACATCCCAAAATTTGACATTTTTGGATACCCTCCAATACTGTTGGAGAACGCACGTTAGAAGTGAGGTCCAACATCATATAGTAAGCATTACCACTTACAAGGCCTCTGGAAATACTACGAGTTGAGCCCCGTCCCTCTCCTTGGCGACACGAGTTAAGCGCTCTAACTTGTCCAACGTGTCCGATAGCGAATATGCCGCAGTGGCAGCTTGAACAACGGATGCGCGAATTCGGTTGGCCATTTCGCACCACGACCTGCAATAGAATGGGGTTGGAGAGTACACAGTGATCAGTAACGTTGACCTTAAATGTTCCTTGCCTCGCTCCGATCAAGTTCTTGACCTTTCGCAGAAGAATTGCGCGATCTATACTCAGTCATCCGTATCTCTGGTACAGTCAGGATCTTGGTCATACAAAAGGCCCGGGTGCTCGTATTTCCCGTTCATATCATCACATGATGAAGCATAAAGTCGCGAAGTCGTACCGAATCAGACCGTTTTCGCCAAAATGACAGATGGTGGTAAGTTACGTGGAATTATATGGTATTCGGTGAGAGAAACAGTGTACTTGCTATCAATGCAATGTAAAGGTCAGGCTTGGCCTGGAGTCGACAGTGCAGGTAACCATTCCTTGGGGAAGTCTTTGAGAGATGGCCTCTTGTTCCCTCGCCCTCGCGCGTGCTCCCCTTTCCCTTCCTTCCGAATTCTGGCATCCAGATGTCGGGTGTCCAATGGCACATCCGAGAAAGAGTTTTTGAGGTTCTGTATTTTGTCAATAGAGTCAACAATGATACGGTCCCAACACGAAGTGTACTCACGTTGGATTCCACGACTAAACGATCCAAAGCGTCACTGGCCCATTTAAGATTCATGGCTGGTCGTGGGAAGTCCTCGCATGAAATCTTGATATAACCGTGTTCCCTCCCAGATTCTTCGGGCCCTATGCCAGAATCTTTTGGAGGCTCCGGCGTCCACCGAACACCAGCAAGGAGTTTGAACTTGTGGATAGCAGCGTCGTTCTTCAAGGGAAGCTTGGAGACAGGAGCAACAATTGTTCGCTTGAGAGCGGCCGGGTGCTCTTCGCCGCCGTAAGATATTGACCTGACCACGACCGGAGTGGAGGAAGTTGGTGGAACAAACGGTTTGCGGTAGGCTGCACTTCTTTCATGAAAAGGCGAAGTAAATGGAGGTGACCGAACTCACCAACGAGCCTCGGTAGTTCGTGCTCTATCAGACGAAGATAGTACAGCATACGCCGCTGCTGCTGGAGCATCAAGTGTCCTGCTGCAGTAGTATCATCTCCCGCTGGAGGCTCACTGAGGTCAAGTGGGTCGACGAGTTCCTCATCTCGGGGCATGGTGGCCTTTTTCATCCGGGGCATTGTCCTAACGGCAGAACTTTGTATATGGCGACAATGTGACACATGGTAAAGCATTGGACGACATGATCTTGTAGAGAACATTTTTGGGTAGGCCTTCAGCCAGCGACCTTCGCCTTGACGGATGATGCTCTCTTCAAGGATAATGGGAAAGATTCAGGATCACGTCGAGTTATGTAAGCTTTTCCCATAGGCAAAGATTGGGGGTCTGGGCTCCTTGAGCTAGCGTCTATTAACTTGATACGGGTAGGAGGAAATTCGTACCCAGCAGTGGCTGCCATTGGCTGGGAGCGTGTCCTCGGTGATCCGAAGCAGTGGTGTGCGAGTCGCCGACTAATACGGTGGTATAGTCGCGACTTTGATGGCGACTACGGTCGAAAGTCGCCACGACTATCCCACACGGTCAGCACGACTCAAACCAATGCCGACGGATGGCGGCGCGACGACCACGAAGATTGATAAGATGCTGGACAATTATCGATGTCGGGCGCCTGAGGATCCCGACTGCCATAATTGCCTGTTATGGGCAGACGACTGAAAAACTCAGTCGTCCTCGGCAACAGCTTGACTGAAGTCGCGACTATGGCGACTGAGTCGGAATACTGGCACATCACTGTTCCGAAGTCTATCTACATCATTCGACGAGTTTAGTCCTAATATTGGTGGTTTTTCGTCGAATGATGTAGACTGAACACCGAGGACACCGCGGAGCAAGACCACTGAAGTAGTCGGCCCAAACCCAGGGTGCCCAAGCCCAACTCAGGGAATTGAGCCCAAGCCGGGCCCGCACATCACTACCTGCTATCATCACACCGTGACCTCAGATACGAGCACCCAATTGCTGTATTGTATACGTACCTCCGTTTCTTAGTTGTCTGGGTAGAGGCTTAGACGCCGGTGGGTGCAATCCTTGCTGGTGACAATGGCATCGCAACTCCAGACTCTCCACATTTTTCTCCAAACAGTTCGTTGAATAGAAGAAGGGCCGCGATGAACGAAACGATGAGTTATATTCATTGACAAGGCGGACTTCGCTGACGACTCGGCGATGTTTTCCAGAACACAACAGTGTGGTTCGCGTGCCTGACCAGAAATAATGCAAGACATGGTGAAAACACACCTTACAATCCAACCTAGTTGGTCGACTCATTGAATCGTCCTGTGGTTGTAGTAACCTCGTCCTGCTACAGATATCATCTGAAAGTCTGTTCCCGGAGACCAAATTTCCGTCTGCAGATTGAAGTGAGCACAACAACAAATGATTGTCCGAGGATTGTAATACATATATATACATAATTGCTCTAAGGGTCCACGCAGACTACCCACAGTGTCTCTGTTCAAGAATGATGATATCTACGTTCAAGGATAACTTTTTTTTAACGTTAATTCACAGACCCCAAAGGCCTGCATGGAATCATGAAGTAATAGGGTTAGATGGCCAAAAAAAAACTGTATCTGCTGCTCAACTCCACCGTCACAAGAAGCTGGCCGCCAATTCCAAGAATTTGCGACTAGCCGGGAGGAGATTTGAGAGGTACAAAATGAGCTGCAGATGAAAGAACATACCGATGCAAGAAGGTAGAGTGTTCCCACCAAGAGTTGTTGCGAATTCTGGAAGTAAACTCTTCTATATGTCTTGTTTTCCACATTTCACTTGTTGTTCTTCAAGATGACAGCACATTGCAAGAAAGCAAGAAGGACAAGAAGGACAAGAAGGACAAGAAGGTTTGAGGGGGCCGGAGTCGATCAATCGACGGTACCATCGCCTTGCAAGTGGAATGTAGGCATAAGTCCTGTCCCTGAGCTTGAAACTTGATCGCTCCGATTTCTAGAGGTAGCACCGAGCAAAGGTATCCGGTGGGAGGTGAGAAGGCCACTGGCCTTTAGATATGACGTCCTCCCACTCAGTTGCGTGGGACCGATAGAGGTCCATAGCAGCACGAGCATTTTCAAGCTGACAGATAATGGGAGTAAGCAAACAAATTGATTGGCACCCACTTGAAGTCGCCGCCGTCCGACCTCCTCGCGTTGGGTTTGAATCTCCGAAATCTAACTTACGGCGCATTGTTTGCCATCTTGACAACGACGTCGCATGAGGTGCCACATGAGGGTACGAAGACCGACAACTTGCTTGGGTGTCTTCAAGGCATTGCGGAACGGCTGATATAAGGCCACGTCCCTGGTGGCAACGGCAGGGTGCCGAACACCCAAAACTATGTACAGTCATGTACAGTCCCACAATGTGAGTTTGACCCGAGAGGTCACATCCGGTGATGGTGAGATCCGCGTCCGTTGGAGAATACGGGAAGAGGCGCACCTGATAAATCATTCCAGATAGAGTGCCCCACCAGAATTTTGCCTGGGATCAAATTCAGAATTTGTGCTTGAACATCATTGAACTCTAATGCATTCCCTATTGGGGGTAGAAATTTTGGTGTTCTGTTTCTTCGTGGATAGTATCAGAGACGAACCTGGCGCCAAGTGCTCGGGTTCTATGCCAGTAGTGGCTGTTCGATAGTCCCAAACTGGCATGGAGGGTTGAACATAGGTAGAAAGTACAGTCTGGCCTCGATAGTCTACGACAGCCACGCGGCTTTCCGGGGTATGAGTCAAATGGAGTCTTTCGAGAGGATTGATCAAAGCGAAGCTTACGCAAGCATCGATGTTCCACCGCCTTCTCCAATACCTACCACGGTACATGAGATGGATAAAAATTTATCCGCCGATGGGATGGGGAACTTTTGTTGCAGCGGAGGCACGGTATCGCTCATCGTGGCTTGAAGAACGACGGTCGGATGCTATGCCTCATGGTAACATCTCCGGTCTCGTATTTAGGAGAACACTACGAACTTCCCATGCCGAACAGAATGGATGGCAAAAATTCGACGAATGTCAATGCCGGACAGGTTGTGGACGGTTGTAGAAGAGAAGGTAGGAATTAGGATTCAGATCTATGGGCATTGTGGATCTGATTCGGTATTCCATGACGGAGAAGTAGAAGTGGAGATTCTCGAGAGTACTGGATCCGTAGAGGGCAATGAATCGGTGAACATCTCTCAGAACATTCGTTTTCATACCAAGAGACTGACGGAGGCAGTTCGGAGCTTTCACAAGATGTGGCAGAGCGAGATGGACGGAAGGAAGGAACCACGGGTTCGACCAGACAAGGTGCTCATGCGTCGGAGCATTCCAACGGACGAATCTCTGCAATAATGGCAGAAACATAGTTAGCGCATTCAACGGATGCCTGTCAGCTCCACAAGCATGCCTCCAGGAAATAGGCATTGCGTAGCCAATGGGATCTTGTCAAGGTTGGACAGCGAAGTCCGACAAATCGATCCAGATGTATTCCCGAAAATTAAAGCAGGTGTTGGACCGCGAAGTAGGCAGGCGGGCCGACTTGGACGTTCGGCAGTTATCTCCAAGGGCAATAAAACGACTTGACAGCAAAAATGCCATCGGGCATCAAAGGTCACACCCCTTCTTCCTTTTCCACACGATTTCTGTGCCACCTTTGGATCTGGAGCTAGTTCGTCATATCCAGAGGGCGATTAGAACGACTCCAGCCTACCAATAAGAGCGACAAACTTCGGCCATTGCTTGATAACAGTCAACAGAGCTCATCTAACAAGTAGATGTACAAGCTACTTGCCAATGTGAACCACGATGAGCGACGTTCCCAACTCGTTCGTACTTGACTTCTCAGTCGAACGGACTTGGTGGCAGTGGGATTGGAAAACAAGAAAAGGCGAGGTACTGAAGAGGGGAGCTCCCGAGGGCCCGTCTATTTCGGCTGAGCTATATATCGAAAACCTAGTAGCAATGTGAAAGAATGCATCGAGGGTAGTCTGGAGGCGATGGTCAACTTGGATGCACATATTTGGAAATTGGTAGTACGATCGGAAATCGAAAGTTCTGCACCGCGGCTGTGCATTCGGCACATGTCGGTCGTCCAAGCGCATGTCCGTGTTGAACCTAAACTTTGCAGTGAATGTTGTAACAAGCACTGGGAGTAGTGCACCGCGAAGCTTAAGGCCGACTTTGTAGAACAATAGAGGCAAGAAGTTCAATCAATGCATGGTGGAAGTGAGTCTACTGACATCTCTCCATAATCGTCTAAAGGCCCGTCTCCGTAACAACCTCCACTTCCACCCCTCTCGCCCTTTCCTTGAGTAGATCAACCCGTATCTCCGTCGCATAAGCACCTTGTATGGTCGAACCCGTGGTTCCTTCCTTGCATCTATCTCTGTCTGCCACGTCTTGCGAATCGTTTCGTGTAGACGTCCTTCCTCCAAAAGACGTACCAGGAGGTCCCTTCGCCCTTCCTTGCTAGCAAATGAAGCGACTCGACGTTTCACTCGTAGATCCACGATATCTTCCCCCCAACGCCTACGGAACTTCTTCACCGTCGCTTCTGCGATCGTACCGCATTGATTCGTCTGCTTAAGTGGTGCAAGTAACAGGAAAAGGGTGGTGGAGTTCGGTATGAAAGAGGAATGCATATTGAGGAGCTTGGGTAATAGATCTCGTATTCGAGCGAACTCTGAAACGCCGCCTTTTGAGCGTGCTGTCATATGAGCATGAATGATATCCATGCACTGCCGTCTGCGTCTTGGAGTGATTTGGGAAGGAAGAGAATTGAAATATCTCCGGGTGAGGTCAAAGGCCTTCTCCCGATTGATGGTCAAGAGAGCTTGTACGACCTCACGGACAACTCGGGGTTGCATTTCCGCGTACTCCTTCGGATTTGGGTTTGGGGGGTGTTTCAGAGCCAACAGAAGTTTCTCCTCTCGAGATAGAGAGTTGGAGTGCTCGCGAATCGCCGTTCTTTTCGCAAGACCCAAACCATGACCACCACCTCGCTTGGATTTGGTAACCTTGAACTCCTCCTCACGTCTCGGGATTTGAAGAAACTCGAGCCAGATAGCGACTGGCATAAATTGAACTTCTGGGTCTTCCTGAGTCTCCTGCTTCCAAGCTACGACCCAGTCACCTGTCCGGACCAACATCCGTACCCTTAATTTCCTCGTTTCCAGGTTCCCCGGGATACGTTGTGCATCCATCATGCGGAAGAGATACCTCGCAGTACCAAACGACGCGTTCCGAATGGACATCTCGATTAGATAATTGAACGTTGTAGTAGAATGTAATTTGTCGAAGTATGCGTGATAGCGGACGAGCCCAGATAGAGATACTGGCGGAGATAACGCAAGAAGGAGGAGGAGATTTTGATATAGAGTTTTGGGAGTGTGAGGGACGGGAAGGGAGTAATCTGGAGCCATTCGTAACCTGCCAACATAAGGCAACTCCTCATTGATCTCCTCCAATAAAGGGATATCTTGAAAGCGAGGCAAATCAACGCGTGCAGGGTCTATCCACCACAGGGATTCTACGGTATGAGGGTCTACCCGCACCGGGACCACTGAGCGCGTGGTGACCATCGAACTTGTTTTGGATATTTTTGCTCGTGGGGACCTGTCCACACGAGCCGGTTGTGAGTGGAGCCCATGGTCGCCTTTATTCTGAATAACGGACGCTCGCGTCGAAATAAGGGAACTGGCTCCTTGGGTTGACGTTCGACATGAGGTGGGTGCAGTACGATGGGTGTCTACGCCGACGTGCGACGATGACCTGCTCTTGCTTCAGCTAATTGACGGAAGTAATGGAAAGATAGAACTGACCCAACAGCTTCCTCTCCTGAATATACGCAGGAATCCTTAATAGAACTTGAATCCTCGCTCGTTGCTCCGCCGTTCCCAGGGTTCACGACCACAGAAGTCATATGCATGGCACAACCACCTGTCGCTGTCCTCGCCCAAGCGCGGCCTGCTGCAAGCTGCAAGACAGACAAGAAAGGGGAAGACGAGTTCGTGAGACGAGATGCATGGTAGAGCATGCATAGATAGTCTGCTGCTGGCGGTGACCAGCTTGTCTTCAATCAAGTGAATCGTCGAATTTTTGGAGGTGTCGATCAGCCACGCTCAATTAGGAAGGCCATTCCCATCGCTTGAACACCGGTCCACCCGACTCCGCCGAGTTCGGGCATCAACTGACATCGACCGAAGCAAGCCAGAGCTGCTAAACAAGTATAGAATATCATCGTGCAATGCAATGTGGTCAATGTACAAGTGATGTTCGTTACAATGTATGGAAAAGTCGTGATTATGAGATGAGAGAATGAAGAGCGACAATAAAGGCGATTGAGCAAGGAAAGAAAGCATCTAATACGCTGAAAAGAGGATGGTAATGCCCAGGATGTCCGGGTGCGCCCCGCGCGCCAGAAAGTGACCCAAATTAACCTAAAAATTACAGTTCTTCCATGGGTTGGCGTCCGACCAACCATCCCACTTTTGAAACCCACTGATCCCTAACTGCTTGCATCGCCTCCAGACCGTTGCCCTTCGCTTGAGCAAATTCGTCTAGTCCCCTCTCCCAACTCTCAACAACCTCCTTCCCAAACATGCCATGTTGTCGATTAACGACTTCATCTACACGGTTGACCCATGCTCTCCATTCATCCGCCAAACGTGGAAGGAGGAGGGGAACAAGAGAAGATTGTGTAAGAGTCGGTTGGGAAAGGATTTCTGTGGTGAGGGAATAAAGGAATTGGAACGTCTCTGAAGGGTGGGATTTGTCTTTGTGTTGAGACTGCAGGGCTGCAGCGTGTGACTGTGTATGCGATGGTGCTTGGACGTGCGTGGGGGTATCGTGCGAGGCGGATATATACGAAAAATAGGGTAAATAAGAAGTGCAAGCGGATACGAAATCCGTAATATGTGGTCGAAGGCGAGAGACGATGTATTCCTCTCGCATACCCCCTGAATTAAGAGGATTTTGTTGACCAAACGAAGAAGGTTGTCCAAATCCGAATCCTGTAGAACCGAATCCACCGGCCCGGGCTGAAGAAGAAATGCCGGGAGTGAAGCCGAAAGATGTCGATTGTTCTCCATTTGAGTACGGGTAGGCGTCGTGAAGCTTCCGAGATGCAGATATAATGGCTTGTATGGCAGTGTCAAGTGACGGTCGTGGTATCAGAGAAAGGATGGTTGGTTTCAATGATGGGTGTGTCGTGATTAAGGAATTAAGAAGCGGTAGAAGTGACTGTTGGGGGAGGCTCGCTACAGATACCGTGAGGACCATCATCAGCTGAGTGAATAATGTGACTCACCAAGTAACACCCCAACATCGACATCGTTTTCAGAATTTGGTGATGTGCTTGTATTCTTATCGTTGTGTGAATCCTTGGGGTGCAAGAGTGTTGCCGTTGTCGTGCGTGCACGCTTCGGGGCTGCCCGTTTCGGCCGTTCTGGAGTTGGGCTCCTTTCCATGGCGTCGTCCCGGGCATGCTTATTAGGTGTGTCGGCTTCATCGTCTTCATGCCTTCTCTTGGAGCTACGTCCTGGTGTCGGGATTTGAGAGTGAGTGGCCCATGCAGAATGATTTGGTCCTGTAGTCCATGGAGATACGGCAGGTGAAGATAGTCCGAAACCGAAACCTAGAGGTGAAGGTGAGTGGCTAACAGGTCTGGAATGAAATCCGAGTTGTTGAGGATGCGGGTGTGTTATAACGTTGGCCATTACAAAACTTAGTCGGAGGGCAGGATGAAAGAGAAGACGACAGTGGACATCGCCTAAATTACGCATCGCTCAAACGCAGCGCAGGCGTGCAGCCACCATAAGGCCTGCCCTGAATGACGTCAGGTGACCTCCATCAATGCCCTCTTAACCGGTCTCCTGCGCACAAACTTTTCTTCGTTTCAACACGCTCATCGCTTTGCGCCTCATCCTTGGATTTAGGTGAGTCTCTTTTCACACAGCCCTGGCGATGAAGAGAACACATGAATCGCTACTTCGAAGCCTTCGGGCTGATGAATTGTAAACATATACCCAAATTTCCGAGCCTTTTTCGTCAAGGCAGTTGAACCTCATTTTCTGACGCATTCGACCGTTTCAGCCTCGCTCCGCATAACAAGAACGGTCTCGCTGATGGATGGTAAGCACAAGTTTTATTGCTATCGGAAAGATGAAAAACTTTTCTAGAGTCAAGCACTGACTCGTCTAAAGGACGAGCATTGATGATCTCCCATGCTAATTCTGACCTCTTCTGTATTTGTGTTGTTAGCCCAAAAACTCACACTTTCCTCGTTTACCAGGTACCCCCACATTGGTGTCCAGGCATGGAGATGTTGTGTGCGATATATCATACTGACGGGAAGCGCGTTAGAACATGTAATGTAGTATATTGTGCCACGAATGCCAATCTATGTGTTCATTATAACTTTGAAAATGGTATCTACTGTATGCACATAAATTAGTCAATCCGTTGATTGTCCCAAAAGCGTCCACTCTATATCAGTCCTGCATGAAAATGCCCCTAGTTGAAAAGACGGTTCAAGGATTTGACCACATCATGTTCAACAACCACATTACTCCTAAACCAATGAGGATCTTGACTTTTACGCCGGGTTTCCACTCTGTTTCTCCGTAAATCACACGGAAGCCGGGCGCTGGCGGTGAAGAGGAGGGCCCATCCGCCAGTCGGTCGACCACCGCCTGAGCGGGCGTATCGGA